>DWRA01004825.1:0-10459 GCA_018250295.1 Spathilepia clonius
GACTCAAATCTCGGACCCCTGAATCTAGAAGCAGAGTTTATAGCAAATTGAATTAAATATACATTGAATTAAATAGTTACTTTTAAGCTTATAGCGAAGCACACTAGGTGAATTAAGCCACGACAGAGCCGACACTACCTCGCTGGCGGCAGTGGTTCCCTTTTTATACCCGTGAAAAAAGTCACTGATGACTTTTACAAGCACGATGACGCCTACATATACAAAATCTCAGAAATAAGACCTCCATTCCTCAATTAATTGTCTGTCCAGCCGGCGAATGAATCCAAAACCTCGTCTGTGAGACTAGTGATAGACACGCCACGCTGATTATGAGGTAAATATTATTATGTAAAGATTTTATGTGGTTCAAATAATAACCACAAATTCCAAAAATATTGGCAAAAGTTTTAAATCCATTAAATATACTAAAAATATAATATTATCGTAATTATTTTAAACATGAAAAAAATTCATAAATTAAATTCTTGCATAATCTATAGATAAAATAATATGAAATATAGTCTTGGTTTATTATGAGGAGCGGATTTCCTCCGAGTATTGGGTTTATTATTTTCTTTGAAGTTCCCTTTATATCGCTACGCTATCGTATCTTTTTGGTACTTTTTGCGATGTTTTGGCGCTTTTAGAGTTCCGCGTTTGGAAATAAATTTGTAGGATATTACTGTTATAATAAAAAATATTTTAAATAACAAATTCTATCAATGCAATAATATAAGAAGCTAAATAAAGAAAAATGATGCCAGACAAAGTGAAAGTAAGTGAAGTAGAAGTAAAATTGAAGCCGAAACGGGTATGCAGTTCATCTGCTGGTAAGCGGTTACTGCCAATCATGGATGTTTGTAATCATCTCTATATATAACAAGGGATTCTACCTGATGCCGATTACAGATACATTACTAGTCCAGAGAACTAAAGTGGTCGTATCTTATGTAGCATTCTACCGAAATGCATAAAAGAATGGTGGTACCTCTCAAGTAGAACCATATTGGTTGGCTAAATCTTTCAAACGTGCTTAAAAGACGCTTTATACTCTCACAGCCCCACACTAGGATTCCCTGTTTGTGGGTGCCATGGACACATACAAAGACAAATACACAAACACCCAGACTCAGAACAGAAATCTAAACTCATCATTCAGATACCTGTCTAGCCGGGGATCGAACCCGGAACCCACTGAGTGTCAGACCGGTATGGTGACCGCTCCACCACGCGGGTCGTCAAAAAAAACATTTGTTTCAACAGAAAATTATATATTTTCTTATGTGGTATTATTTTCATTTTCTAAAATTTGGTTTAATGACAAACTTAATACATTCCACTTTATTTAAGATACAACTACAATTATAACCTTTTTACTACTTTATCTTAGACGACCATAGATGCCTTGCATTATGTAGAAGGCAAGAAGTTGGAGATATGTACTTCACTGACAAGCTAGCCCTTGAAAACTGAAAATTTATGGAAAGTCACGAGCGTAAACGCGAAAACTATAAATAAAATTTTAAATTTTTAACTTTTTTATCCTTTCCACAAATACTCGTACTTTAAAGCTCAGTTTTTGTTCATTAAAAAACGAATAGCATTTTTAGTTTGTCCTAATTTAACTATAAAATATGTTTTATAATTCTCTATTTTTTATGTAACAGATTTGCAACTATTTTTTTGTATCCCACAACTGGGCACGGGTCTCTTCCCACTGCTAGGATAGGTCTGAAGCAAAGTTCACCACGTTGATCTAACTGACGTAAAAGTATCCGTGAGCGTTAGTGGCCAGTGACCCCCGTGAACATCTGTAACCGACTCTATATATAATAGAAGTTCTACCTAAAACCTCCCTCAGATGCGTTTCTACGCCCAAAAACCTCATTAAAATAAGCCTGTAATTTTTAGAGGGTCATTAATTAATTCTTAAGTGTTACATCAAACTGTATTAATTAATAAATACAAATCGTAATCAAGAGCAGTGTAACATCGGAAGTTGATGTTACTCAAAGTCATTAATTTAATGATACAAATAAATAATGATGATGAAATCATTACTATTAATTTAATACATAAATCTGATAAATGCTTGAGCACCAAAACTAAATGTAATCAAAGTGTAAAAAGCAATAAATAAATTATTGAGCAAGTAAATCATAATTAAAAGCTTACTGGAACCTGAAATTATGTGAAGTCATTCAATAATCATCATCGCGTCGTTAATATTGATTTAATATGTAAATCTGATGGTTACGGCACGTGCTTTTTAAGCCTATCTTTACAGATATTAATCAGACATATCTTTATAGATATATCTTAAACAACGCTATTGATTTAATATGTAGATCTGATGGTTATGGCACGTGCTTTTCAAGCCTATCTTTACAGATATTAATCAGACATATCTTTATAGATATATCTTAGTTATACAACGAAATTTTGTCATGATTTACTAATACTATTCATTTTGTAAAGGCAATGCAATTTGAGAATAAAAGACTAATCTTTATTACATTACACAAAAACATGAGACAACTATTAAAGATATTTGTAAGTAGTCAATCTATAAGTCAGTACGACGTAGACATATTTCAATATTATTTTTTTGGTATAGACACCTAATACCATACCTAATACTAAGTACATATGATCATACGCATACGAAAATGTTTTTTTTATATGTTTGAAGTAGCAAACGAGCGTACCATTGACCTGATGGTAACTGGCTACTGCCGCCCATAGATAACTGGAACAATCTCAAAAAGGATTAGAGTCATACCTGAGGTCGACCACAGATACGTTACTCCTGAAACGACTAAGTTGGACCACCTCGGATAAGTCTGTCTCCTTTATCGCAACCTTCATATCAGGACACAGCAGCGCTTAACACTACTGTAATCAGGTAGACACCGGCGTGGGAGCTCCTCCAGAGTCGAAACACTAAGGATTCAACCTTCCAGGATACTATAACTACAGTTATCATCTAACCTTTAGAGGTCATGCGATTTCAAAGCATACATTCCTCATTAACCTTTAACCAAGCAACAACCTTCATTAATCATTGATTCAATATCATATGCGAGGCTCTTCTATGCGAAGACGTGCCCAGTAGTAACACATAAAAAGGTCCGCATCCAAATGTGAGCGTTTTAAAATTCATTAGATACATACACGAGTGGCTTAGAGCGCTGTGGGAACACATCGGTGCACGAAACTGCACTAAACTGCTTTGTGAATACGTAAAGAGTTTGACGCTTATACGTACGTGACATATCGTCGTGTTTGGTAAAGTATTTACAGTGTAGGAATTACATTAAGTAGTTTAGTTTACGTAGCAATGTACAGCGATAGTAAGCAGTGATAGCCCGGTGGTTGAAATTCGGCCTCTTAATCGGAGGGACTGACGTTCAAATCTTAAGCACACAACTCTAATTTTTAAGGAAAACGCTGTGAAGAAACCTGCACGCCTGAAAGCATGAAAATAATCCCAAAAACGTGTGAAGGCCAATTCGTACTTTGCTAGCGCTGTGGACTACGGCCTAACTCTAACTCAAAGAAGAGATCCGTGCCCAGCAGCGTGACAATAATGGGTTGCCGAGGACTACAAACAAAACAGTAGCCATTCTTATCACAGTGAGGATTAAGATATTTCATCATTAAAACCAATCAATCCGAGTGTTTGAAAGGTAGTAGAACCAGTATGGTTCGTCCGAGGAGATACGAGTAGCAGCGACAAATTAGAAGTGCGTATTTTAGACCACAAGGCAATAGCCCGAATATAAATCATAATTGAAATTTTAATTGACAACCCTACTTCATAAGGTACTATTTGTGAACAAAATAAATGCTTGATTATCACTTTTTAACCATAAAAACATACAGCAACAACATAACATAATTAAAGTTCGATCGCAGTCTGCAATCGTTGCAATCTTTATTAACTGCTGTTATTACGACTGAACTGTTCGTTGCAAATGTTGCAGGACTGCTCGTAATTGCATTGCTCGGCGAGCGATGTTTTTTGTAGAGCTTTCTATGAATACCTTAGGTTGAGGACTTGTTATTATGCTGATAGCGGAAAACAGTAAAATATGTTAAGTTGCATACTTTTTATGTCCCACATATATATTGTACCCATATGTCTTTTCCTGCAACTATGGGAATTCTGGAGTACTCTCAATCACAGTGCTCCGATGCGTAATAGATATTGGAAGAAAGTACAGGTCAGTAACTAACACATAATGATTTTTTTAAACCGCTTACAAGGTGTTTAACTAGGTTTAAAAGTGCTGTCCAATGAGAATAATCCGGTCTGTGTTCACAAATGGAAGAAGCGGGAATATAATAATTTTACTTTTACTTTTAAACATTCTGCAATATGCAAGATTGCAAGCGAAAATATATGTACTTGTCGGAAAGATTACATTCAAAGCACGGTATCAAATCGCTGTCCTGTGATTCTTTAACCAATTCAATGTAATAAATAATACTATCCCTGCAGTGAAACAAGGTACAAAGTGTAAATAAAACAAATATGTGAAACATTCCTAAAAAACCAAAAGGAAACCAAACAAAAAGGAAGGAAGTAAAGAGGAGGAAGGAGGAATGGAAAGGAAGGGAAAAGGAAGGAAGAAGGATTGTGGTTCGACTCCGGCGGCACCACCGCCACACCCATTTCTGCCTAATAACAGCAGTATTAAGCGCTGCTGTCTTCTGGTTTGAAGAGTGTGGTAAGGGAGACTTACTTATCCGAGGCATTCCAACTTAGTCCTTAGGGGTAGCAACGCATCTGTGGTCGACTTCTGTTGGGATTCTGGTTAGGTGGACTGCAGGCTTGTTTGCTACTACAAAAAAAATTAAAAACCCGTCAACAGTATACAGTAAACAGCTATTTGAAGTAATCTAAAGTGATATTGATACATACAAGTTATCAGTAACTTTAGACATTGACCGAAGCCCTATCGCCTAGTAACTTATATTTACTGTAGGTATATATGGTAACGTAAAATGGAACGTGCTATGTTAGGTATTATATTGCGAGACCGTATTCCTAACGCACAAATTCGGAAAAAGACAAAAATATCTGATCTGCCGATATCTGCCGAAGGAACGATGGCAGATGGAGTCGCAAAGTCCTCGAGTGGAGACCAAGACAAGCGAAAAGAAACATTAGGAGACAACCGGCACGAGGGACTGACGACCTGGTCAAAATAGCAGGACGCCATTGGATGAGGATGGCAACCATTAGGAGACCTATACCCAGCAGTGGGTGAATAAAGGTTGAAGGAGAGATATATATATTAAGTATTTTCGTAACATGAGAGAAACTGTTGAAATAATCAAATAGGCCAATGAAACTATTATGTAGCTCCAAGAATATAACCAGTAAAGTAGATCAAAGTTTACCAGTAACCAAAACATTATGAAACGGACGTATTGAGTAAATACTGTATCAAGATTACAAAGGACTTGTTCGATTGTTTCACTGAACGCGAGTGACGAGTTGCGAGTAAATTTTAAGAGACGTCAAGAGAAGTTTAAAAATAATAAACTGTGTGTTTTTGTAAGCGTCAAGTAATCCAGTTTAACCGGTAAATATTGAAAACAGAAATAGGACAGAATACACTTACTTACCAAGTTTCAACTCTGTAGTCTTAATAGTTTTCGAACAAAGTGGCTGTGACATACAGACAGACAGACAGGCGGACCGACAGACATGATGAATCTATAACGGTTCCGACTTTTGCCATTTGGCTACGGAACCCTAAAAATGATAATTAATTAAACCTATAAAATATGTTTAAATAAGCATTACATTCTAAAAGTAATGCCATTATTTATTTTACTGGTTTTTCTTTTTGTTCTACATATGTAAAGCTATATTCGCTTCGTAGTTCATCCCATGTACAACAAGTGTACACAATTGAATCGATAAATCGATTAACCACTTTGGAAAGATCAAAGAAAGTTTATAAACAGCAATACCGAGTTACTCGTGTTATTGTAAATAGTCACGAGATTTACAGTTTATAAGAATTTGTATGTTTATAACACGTCAATAGTTCCGTTGCACTATTATTGAAAACTACGTATATGATAATATTACTGCGAAAAGCTCGTAGTTACTTTAGAAATTAGTTGTCACTTGTTTTAAAGGTAAAGGAAAATATCGTGAGGAAACCTACACTTGAGAGTTTTTTATTAGAAAAAGTTCTCAAAGGTCTAACAATTCGCAAGGGAAGTCTAACAATTCGGACTTGACCAGCACGGTTTGGACCGTAGCGCATGTAGTGTGTGACTGTAGTGAATTTCCGCAACAGGAAAAAAACCTATAATGGCGGAATTTTCATTAGACCCAACAACAAAACGAATAATGTTTATATGTGCCATAATAATATACACAAAAGTTATACTACAAAAGTGATTATGAAAATTTTAACATAATTTTACCAAATGCTCGTTCTCGCTCCCCAACCCATTGCTGTCCCACTGCTGGGCACGGGTCTACTGTCAGAGTGAGAGGGGTTAGGGTATAGTCCACCGGACTGGCTAAATACGAATTGGTAGACTTCACACATCTTCGAGATTTTTTTTCAAAGAACTCTCAGGCAGGTAGGTTTCCTCGGGATATTTTTCTTCACCTTTGCAACAAGTGATAGTAATTTCTAATACGCACATAGCTTTAAAAAAATCTTAGGGTTCGAACCTCGGATCCTTCGATCGAGAGGTAGTGCTTCAACCACTAGACTATTTGCGACTAGACTATAGACTATAGACTATTTTTTACCAGACATTTTTGTGAAATAAATATAAGAGTCAATAGCAATTTGCTAAGTCCAACTGTGGAGGTATTTCTAAGCTATGACGTAAGAAACCTATATTTGCAGTAGATCCGATCAGATTTAACGGAAATCGTATCGTACGTTCCAGCTAGTGCACGAAGGCTTATAGCTAATACGATAGGAAATTATGGCTTTATCTGGACAGGCTTTAGAGAATTAATTTATAATATAATAGTTTCATATTAAGCTTATAAGTAAAGCGTAGTAACTTGTTTTACGATAATAGTTTGAATTCAACGTTGATTCAAAATGTGTTCTTTTTATGTTGGAAGTAGCAAACGAGGATGCAGACCATTTAATGGTAAATAGCCTTTGCCGCCCATGTACATTCGTAATCGACCTCAGATAAGATTGCCGTCTTATTTAGTAGGCACCTAGGTGGACCACTGCTGACCAAATGCTGTTGCGTTTGCGTTTGAATTCTGGTAAAGAACACACACTTGAAGCATTCCAAGTTAGACCTCAAGGTAGTGTTGCACCTTGGTCCAACTAAAGACTTCCATCGTGTTTAGTTTTTATTATGTCCATATGAGACAGTAACTTGCCACAAAGTTTCCTTAAGGGTAGCAAGGGGTAAAGTAGAACTTCAGTAATATGTAGAATTAATTACAGATATTATTAGGCACCTAAAACACGATTGACAGTTCGTGTTAACCAATGTCGCTGACGGTTGCCGATTGTTTTGAGGGACCGTCCCTGACTGCAGTCGACTGTCGCACTATCAATAACAGTCGTCAATCACTAACACTCAGCATCGCTTGTGTTACCACCCAAAAATAATTTTAAAGAGCGCCCACTAAACTATATTTTCAACTAGCCTCAATCTAAAAATCATTTCCTTACTCAACGTAACGCGAACATTACCTAAATGAAAGTGCAGTGCTGATAACAAACCCAGGCCCAACCCGGCAGATCAATATCGCCCGCACGCGACTGCTGTGGTCTTTGACAATCAACCGTAACACATCAACTAGCCACGAGTTACGGTATTATGGGAAACTTATAAAGGCAGTTCTGCCTTTTGATATGAGGCGGAAATTTTATTTCTTACGATTTTTTTATGTGATGGATCAAACGATCGTGCAGTCCACCTGATGTTAGGTGCAAGTGCTATGGGCATTAGAAATCGACCCCAGATAAAATACAAATCCTACTTGACATTGGTCACAGATTTTTTGCTACCCCTGAAGATAGTTGGAACGCCTCGTATAGCTACATCAGCCTTACTACACCCTTTAAACCAGAAGACAGCAACTTATCATAGGCAGAAATAGGTGTGGTGAGAGTGCTTCTGGTCCAAACCATAAAGGGTTCTACCACCCGAATTAAAGACGTAACACATTTGCAACAATTCATCTTAGCGACGGTCGCTGACGATGAAATGTGAAAATTAGCGATGGTCGTTTATACAATTGATGCTCGAGAATTAGCTCCCTTACGCTATAATGATAAGGGAGGTAGCACACAAACGAATTAAGTTAATAAACAGACCACGCCGGGGCCATTTTCTATAAAGTAATACTATTCGTCTCAAAAAATCCTCTGTCGTGTCGTTTCGGCGGTCAGCGCACACCTGTATTAATTTACTAATTTACCGAATTAATTTAAAATATTAGAATTAGACCAGTAATTTGTGCGTGATACGATACATTTAAAAAACAAAATCAAAAACCCGCGTCGTTTTCAAAGTGTAAATAAAAACAAAAGTGCGATCAATATCTACATGGAATCACGCTAAGGAACTCCACACACGATCTCCGAGAATTATAGTCCCATTAACATACTATCAGTGATGAAATCTGGGCGAATGTGAGTTTATTTAGCTAAGGGTATTTACTTATTCACGCGGAATTAAGTCAGGAAATGACAATCTCAAGCATAAGATCTAATTCGTGTCGAATACGTTTGGGGAAACGAAAAATATATTTATAATTATTTAATCAAGAACATTGGACAAAAGATCTATTAGCACTGAGTAGATCCTTCAAGTTCGAGGACCACACCGCAGTCTGTATAAATTATATATGAAATAATACAAACATAACCTAGAAATACTGTAACCTTTTTTGGGGAAGTCTTCTTGTCCGACCCCATACTACGATATCTACTCTTCTAGGACCCTACAGCAATTCCCCGTGCAGTAAATATTATGGATAAAACCAAATACAAGTATATAAACACCCAGATTCAAAACAGAAATCTAAACTTATAACTTTCTCGTCTGCCTGACCGTGAATCAAACCGGAGTTTGCATCACAGATCGGTATAGGCACTGCTCCGCTACGCGACTCATAGATGTAAGCATTATGTGAAATTAATAAAATATAAATTTAGTAAGAAACAACAAAAAACAATATTGTGAATAATAAATACAGCTAAAACAAAAACAATATTAAAAAACAATAGAAAATTAAATAAGACGAAAAAACGGGAAAACAAATTCAATAAAGCAAAGTCCAGAAGAGCAACAGATAAAACGAGCAATACATGCGCCCGTGAAGATTTATTTCCTTATTAACATATTACTGTGTACATTTGGCGGAAAATGGGAGAAAATCGTAGGGTTTTCCGCTTTTGTGGAACTTGGCAGATATTATCGTATTAAGGGGTAGTTCATGATGCGAAACGATTTGTATCTACAAACTCCCACCCTTATTTATTACTATCTTTTCACCCGTGACTACACCCGGAAAATTGTTGGATCTTCTCTATTATTCCTTTTATTCTTCATTCATTCGTTAGTTGTATATATTCGTTCATTAATAACGAAAGTATATTAATAGAATATTTAGATTTTTGATGAAATCATTCATTTTACTTCTATTAATTTCATCTGTAAACTATTTTAATGGTCATGGTAATATAAAATTTTCATAAATTTCAATGAATATGAAAAATCGTTATAATTTAATACGTATGAAGAAACCGACAAACAGAAGCTCTGATTAATTTAATAAGTTTGTTAAAATTAATGGATGTAGACCAAGTATTGACTTATTACGTAATGCAAACAGAAAAAATACAAACACACAAAAATTAAACAGTTACACCTTCAAACTTATTAGTATTATAGAATCTATACTGAAGCGCCATGATTAAGTATAATATTATCCTCACATATTGTCCCACATATAGTTATAATAAAGTGCTCAAATATATGACCCAAAAAATGTATATCGAAAAGATAACCTGTTTCTTTTGAAAGTTTGTTAAAAATACGCATTTCGTACTGAAATAGACGGCTGCACAGATAATGGTGCATTTATATCTACAGACATCTTACGGGTCAGACACGGTCCGTCGCAGACCAAAATCATATATGATTATATACATTGTGTGTGACCATATATGTACCTGTGTAATAGGATCTCACATACACGGGCCGGGCCTGTCAAAATATTGTATACAAAAGTTTTTTTTTATATGATAGAGTAGCAAATGAGCATGCAGTCCACCTGATGGTAAGTGGCAACTGCCCCCCATGGACATTTGTGATCCACCCCAGACAATACCAGAATCCCAACTGAAGTCGACCAGAGATGCGTTGCTACCCCTGAGGACTAAGTTGGAATGGCTCGTTAAGTTTATCTCCCTTACCACACCCTTCAAACCAG
>DWRA01004826.1:0-10457 GCA_018250295.1 Spathilepia clonius
CGGATATCATCAAATAAGTGCTCTTGGTTACGCAGATTGGATTTGTCGCACTCTTAAAAATCTAAATTGGAAAAATGATCCAGAGTCTAAATATGCCATTGAAGGGCTCTATGCTATTACATATGGAATTGACCTAATGGAGTGGTACTTAACTTTTGAACCAAATGACCCTTGTGCTTGTAATATTCTGGGAAACTTACAAGAAAGAAAAGGATTGTTGGAATCTGCCTTAAGATCATATCAAAAGGCACATTTATATGCAGAAGATGATAAGAAAAGCTTGGTGCTCTTAAATATGGCCAGAATACTTCTGAGGTTGGAGAAATATGATGAAGCAATAAAAACCTATAAAGCTATTGGTGAAGCAAGTTTGGATTCTTCGTGTGGATTAGCCCTTGCACTTTACAAAACGGGACAATATGAAGACTCATACACTGTTTATGATATGGCTTTACAATGGTTATGTAATGATGATGCTGACAAGGCAGATATCCTTGTAGCAATGGCAGGCATAGTATACACGTTTAAAGGAAAAGATGATGCCAAGACCTTACTATTTCATAGCATTCAAGCAGCACAAAAGAAACCAACACCATATAGTTTGTTCTCTTTGTGTTCCTTAGGAATAATTAATTCCGATCAAAGTCTTACTATGTCAGCTTTAAATGAGTTGCGGAAATACGAGAAAGACAGTAACTTTGCATTTGATATAGGATTTTTAAAGTCATATGTTGTTTGCAATGAGGATATTGAGCTTGCTATACAAATAATCTGTGACGCTTTGCACAACCATCCTAGTAATGGTCCTCTTTGGTTTTGTATGTCACAGTATTGTCTCAGAGCATCACAATCAAAAGCGTCAATTGCTAGTGGCTGCGCCCAAAGAGCTATCAAACTATCAACATATGATGAACATAACTCTTATGATATTGGAAAGATGTTTGCCATAGCTACTATCGCTGAATTTACTGCCGGAGACAGAGTCAAATCTTTAAAATTTGGAAAAGAAGGGTTGCATATTAATCCCTGTCAATCAGAAATATGGGCTGCTGTCTTATTCACTTTGATGTCAAATAAAAAATGGTCAAGTAAAAAAAAGTGGTTATTAGCCATACTAGGACATATGCGAAAGCATTTGGCAATGGCTCGCCCTCTCGGTCGGTGGGTAACTCTTGTAGAGAAGAAACTTACAAGGTAAGAAAATCAAATAACATACTCTATGTTATCTTACATACCTTAAATATGGGCATCTGGAATTATTCATGGAATATTTTGTAAAATTAAATTGCTTAGTTTAAAAAAAATATGATTGATAGCTTTCGGTGATAAAGGCAAGATAAATAATTTAAACTATTTATGCATTTACAAATGAAATAACCACGCAATAATTACGCCAGTGAAATAATCTTCAGTAGCATTAACTAATCAACTATAAGTAGAATTTAAGCAACAGTAAATTGTAAGACTAAGATTACAAATAAATGTTTTTACTTTTGGAAAATTATAATTTTAATTATTTTGTACCAGATACATATTTATGTAAAATTGCACTTGATTTGAAATTTTGTTAAAATTGTCATATAGGCAACCAGCGAAAGACAGAATGAATAAAAAAACAAAAGTAATTAAATACAATTTTTATTGACAGCAATCATGTAGGAATTACAAATGCCATATGTTTTTTTTTACAATTGATCAAGTCCATAATGTGATACACTATTCAACTTATTGTTCCTCCTCAGAGTTATTACTGATTCTTCTAAAAACAGCTAGAAATTTATCACCTTGATTCCGAGTAACCTTCTGACCCTCTTCTGTGCTTTCAAATAACTTGTCCACAACTATATCATTTTTCTGGAATAGAATCAAGAGATATGTTAACTCAAAACTTAATGTGTTTTCCTATTAAAATTGTGTGGATTGTAGAAATAGTAAATCCAATTTTTATACAAAGATATTCTAGAGAAGTTCATATTTTAATTTTATAAAAAAACTTCAGGATACTTTCAAATCTGGAGGACATTTTTTTAATTACAAAACCGTCAATAAGAAAATAGCAATAAGTATTCAGTCACTAATTAATACATCATATTTAACAACTTGTAATCAAAATATTCTTAAAAACAAATTAACAGGTGTTTGGTACTTGAATACAAGTTCAGTGGAAGTCCATTTATTATATTACTCGAAACTTACCAATTCTTCACTGGATAGCCTCTCAAACAATGGATGTTCTTCAAAATGTGTAACCATCCATTCATGTAAATCCTTTACATCAGTAACAGTATATACAATACCCTAAAACAATTTACCTTTGTATCAGAAAATTGACTCGTACTGTTTTCTATGTTTTATAAACTTACCTTTAATAAATATTGCATACATAAAATGTGTTTATTAGTTAATACTTCCACTGCATTCTTGATATATCATACCTGCTCATCCAATATATAAGCATATTCAGACAATAACCATTTATTAATGATTCTCCATTTATGCTTAGCCTTCTTAAAATGTGGGTCTGGGTATAAAAAGAACATCTTTTTAAGCTGAAAATTTATAACATATTAATCACAGTTAATTTTCAATAGACACTTATTTCTAAGTTAATAATCACGTACTTGTCCTTTGTGGAAGAAATTTGGTAAATATTTCATAGCATTCGTCCTTAAAACAGCTATGTTTTGGTAACTATCAGGATTTTGGATCCTTAAGGCATTGATTCGATCATTTACATAATCGGATACTTTTACACGAATCTCCAATCCAAGTATCAAACTTTCAGGAAACATAGGAGCTAAAGCAACTAGAAAACAAATGAATCAATGTTACAAAACAAAATGATTATAAAAAAATGTACAATTCAAATTAATAAACTTTAAAAATTACCTAATAGGCCTCCATATCCACATCCAACATCTAAAAACTCCACTCTTTTCTTCTGAAGTTCATTTGTTTTTATCATTGGATATAACTGGGACCAGTCATAATCATCTGGATGAGCAGGACTAAAATTAATTAATATAATTGTGTCATAAATAAATATGTTTTATTTTCTCGAATTATCATTTGATATGCTACTAAAAATCGAATATCACAACCTTTGTTTATAACCTCTAATGGTGATAACCAATTTGAACAATAATTATTTAGTCATTTATAGTACCTATTTTGTTATCTTCAAAATTATATATTAAGAAATTTATCACGCAAATTCTAACAGTTATATACTAGAAAGATAATGAGGTGGGGGATATAGATCCAGAAGCCACTCCTAATATATTGTAGTTAAAAAACAAATATAACATTTTGAGAATATTTTTCGCAGACCTCTATGCTATGCCACTGCATATGAACCTCCCTTCTTAACAAAATTATAGCTACTGCTACTAAGCCCATAAGAAAATCAAGTGTAACAGCATTCAATGACATAGAAAATGTATTTATTGGTCAATTATTTAAACATCTTTACCTATAACATTATTTTTTTAATGTAAGTACACCACCAATGATAAGTACTATATTTATTTATAATTCAAAAATCAAATAAATAGAGTTATATAGTACTTACTACTCAAAACAGTGATCTGCGATAGGGTTAGAATGAGCACGCTGTCGGTAGAACTTTTTTTGGGGTAGTGTCATTGTATCAGTTAATAAAAAAAATATAAATATATCTATAAAATCATGAAGTCGTTTACGTATTGCATCCAAATAAAACGCCGAAACAATATAATGGTTAATATTGTTTATCAATAAAGCTCTTCACCATCGCCGAAGTAAGGAATAGAATTGTCATTTGTCAAATTTGGCTTGTCAAAGTGTCATGTCCATTTTTCTTAACATGTTTTTACGGCCTTAGCTTCTTGCATTTCAGCCAAAGTTGTCATATCCAATCCACGCCGCAGAATATACTTCACAAAAAATACTTGTAACATCCAAGCATTTAATTTCAGAAAATAGTGATGTAATTATTAAAATTATAATTTTTCATACAAACTTATAGCTCCACTTTCAATAGAATTTTTATTTTTTTCTTTATTAAACTTAAAGTCTGTGTTGCTAACTTGGGGGTTTTCCCCCTAAAGTTAGGAGGAATCAAGGTGACCAGGGTATTTTTTAGGGAGTATATTTATTTAGGGGGATTTTTAGGGGGTAAAATTGATTTTTGTTTTCCAAAAAAAGATTAGCCAAGAAAAGTTAAAAATACAATCTGAAGAAAGTTATTAAATGAAAGATAAAAGTCGTTTAACTTCGGCGTTACTATAATTAATATTATAAGATCATTAATGTATGTATGTATAATGAAAATGAGGAAAAAGCTAAAAAATATTAGCCAAGAAAAGTTAACAACTACATTTGAAGAAAGAAAATTAAGAAATAAAAAGTAAAAGTTGTTTAATATATACTTGCATAAATAAAACAGATATTTTATTTTCATACTACTTGTATATATTTTTAATTTTATATTTGAAACCACCTTTCAAACCAAGTGTTTAACAAAATGTTTATCGATTTTTAATTGATATCTAGGGGGATTTGAAGTTAGTCCTAGGGGGAACATTCTGTAGGAGTTGGCATCACTGTCTAGAGTCGACTAAATCGACATGGAAGAGAGTCTAGTCGATTTGGATTTATTCCTTATGCGTCCATCTCGGATCTCGGATGAATCGAATCATTCATTCAAGAAATGTTTTATATAAACAAAATATTTAAATTGCGTCGACGCGTGTTCGCTTTTTCCGCCTTAAATAGAGCTCGCCGTGTCCAACCAGTTAGCATCGGCGAATAAACTCATCTGACGAGCAATCGGCGCTAGCTAGCGACTCGCTTTGGCGCGCCGGTGATGGTCGCAGTTTCTTATTAAATATTAAAAGGCGAATTTTTTCGATTCGATTCGATTCGGTAACTCTAGTGGACGCGACACATTGTAATACTTTACTTCTACATGACAAAACTAATACTGATCCGTTGGTACAATTACAATTACTCCGAATTGAGGTTTGAGATATGTGGTCATGGACACGAAATTGCCGACCTTGTCCTTCATCCCTTTTCGTCCGGCATAATGTCTATTGTCAAACATGGCAGGGATGTTTTAAAGCTGTCATGTTCATGTCAAATGGTCTCAAATGAAAGTTTTAATGATTTTTGTTACTCTTGCACTTAATTTCGATTAATTGAATCCAGTTTGTTTCTTTATCATAATTTTACTTGTGTAATGTGATCATTGTGCAAATAACTACATGCCTTCAGTCTTCAAAAGCAAAGTCTGTGTCAGGTAATGTAATATTTTTATATATAGAATTACTGCACAATATACATACCGTAATAATATAAATACAGCAATTTAATGTTAGAGTTCACTGAACGATAGTATTACACTATTGCTGTTAAAACTAACGGAGGGACGCGACGTGTTTATCCAGTATTTAAACAAATGCACAGGAAATTAATCGATCCATAAATCGCAAAATTCAAATTAGTATGTTTTCACGAGTGTAACATAAGTAATACCTAATTATTGCGTCAATATCTTTATACATAGTCGATTCTAGACCTTTCATTGGCAATACTATATGGTAAAAATATTTACTTTGTTTAAACCTTATTTTACACTTCTTATTGCATACATGTTGTATCTTCTTCAGTCATGGAATGTTAAACATTATGTACACACAATAAACTATTGATAAAAAAATAGTCGTGATTTTAACTTGAAGAACTTGGCAAAGTCACATTAATTAATTTATAAATAGTGTTCAATGAAATCTATTACAAATTATTTTGTACATGGAATGCAATACCATAACATACAATAAAATGTATTACATGTTCTCAGTGTGTAAATTATATTTACAGTGATAATATTAAAAGTCACAATTTTTGTTTAGAAACTAAATTTTGTGCTAAAGTAAACAAATAATAGTTTGTGAGTTAAATGAAAGTTTTCCTAAATTACTCCCATAGTTGTATTTAGCACCTAGTTACAAAGTTTGGGAACATAGATATAATATTATATCAATTAATAAAATAATGTTATCATTACAATCCTGCACTTCATTTCAATTATTATTTAAATATGTGTTCATAAAAATATGTTTTGGTGAAAAACCTAATAACTGATATAAAATGCAAAATCTCAACATACGTTCAGCTTCTATCTTTACTTATAAAACTTGATGGTATTTTATAATTGTACCATGTATTTTGACATATACCAGTTTGGTACCACCGATTGCTGCTCACAGCAATACTGTTACATTATATACTTTGTTCAATCATATGATATGTGAAATATTTGTATGTAATTGTCACAAGCACAACCTTGTTGCTTAGTTTTCGGACGGCGGCAGTTTATTGCGAACAGTAACAGCACAACGATGTTTTGACGTCGGAAGTTGGTCACCCACCCATGACCCAACTCACCCGACCCACGTGCGTGCACTCGTCGCCGCAGCGCAGTCTGAGGCCGGCGTCGCTCGCGTAACACGTCCGACAGCGCGCCGGCGTCGGTTCTTTACGCGGCCGTCTGTCAAATGTAGGGAATGTTTATTGATACTCGCTAACAGTTCGCTACACGCTGTGAATTCTTTCTCCATTATTGTCGGTTTGTGTTACTAGTGCTACCAAAATGAGGAGGGAGGGCTCACAGTACAGTTTGAGCGGAGTCGCCTCTAGATCGGCGCGGTTGCTCACGGAGAGTGTTTCGTCCAGTGATGAGCCCGAAACAGAGCGATTGCTGAACTCACAACCACCATCTGCCGTGGTGGTCGTGAACAATGGTCGTCGAGAGTCACTGACTGCGCCGCCTTCGCCTACTGATTCGCGGAAGAAACGAGACCACCGACACCATAACTACATGAACCATCTCCACCATCTCATTCATTGGAGAGATATCTGGGGCGGAGAACCTCACAAAGCACAAGAGGTATTGAGGTTATGGCACTTTCATTCAGAGTATCATGCCCATTGATCAACAAAATCTCCTTGAACTGGCATGTTAATGCATTGTTGTTGTTATTTATTCTGATTCTTTGTTTTGTGTGTTTGTACGTCTAGCATTTCCCAATTTCGTCTATCTGTCGACTTCTGTATAAAAACTATTAATACTAATTTTAGAATGCTTTACGAAACCGATTTGTGTTCAAAATGGCACCGAAATGCTCTTTTTGTTTACTTTGTTTACTCAACTGAGTTTCCCTTTGTCATGTAACCTTGTGTTCTTTTAGTGATTTGAACAAAACCTTGCCTATTAGGCCGTCAACTTAGCGGTCCAGTGAAGAGATCACAAAGCATACCTGCAATAAAATTCTGCTAGTAAATGAACAAGTTATTTCGCTGTTTACTGTTTAGTTGTAATTATCGTCTATATTACTTTTGTGCATTACTAATCATTACAAACTTTCTGCTGAGAGGTTCTCATTCTCAACGCGCAGCTGTTACTGACCTCTTATAATGGGCTCTAGAGTAAATACTCTACCTGTGTTTATTTTGAAAAACGGGGCCATTTATATTCAAGGAAACCATCAATATTCAACTGCACTTTTTCTGTCGTTGTATAAAGTAACGAAATATACTACAATCAAATATAACTCATCAGGTAAAAACGTCACTTAAAGCTGGGTCTGAAACCAGTTCATAAAACGATACGAGATTAAGCGTCAATTATTTAATTATAATTGTTTTCAAACTTACATGGATGTTTAACTGAAGGTTAAGAACCTTCAGTTAAACATCTACGAAAGATACGATTGTTTCTTATGCGAAGGCAAATAGATGTGACCCAAATGCAGTCGTAAAACATATTCAACGCCAGAGTTAACACACTTTCATAATTCAAAAACGTGACGTACATAGATTTGTGTATATATCATACGTACGTTCAAAAATGTCGTCATAAATTTTATAATTATCATCCTCGTTATTTCGACATAATACAAAATCGCGTATTAAGATATTCTTAGCATCACAGTATGAAAACATAGATAATAATGGGTTGTCCGTCGAATTTGTGAAAGTAACGCTCTCTTATGTTAAAAGCAAAGTAAACCGGGTACCAAGGACAAACTAACCATTGTCATCTTCCAACGGGATATTCAAGGTTGCGATTCTTTTGTATTGCTAAGACAACTCACATCTTTCAAACGAGTTAAGTGAAGATCTTACGTTTACCTCGTCATAAACCACAGCAGTTTTAAAAAGTGATTATGGATTTCAATTATTACAAGTTTAATTTTTACGCCAGGAGCGATAGACGTTTTTAAAATACTAATATTAGTGTGAAAAGCCTTTTAAAATAAAATTAGCGGATTATAAGACTGTACGGTATAAAGGAAGAGGGATAAATAAAAAAAAAACAAATATTTGTGTCTTGGTATCACGTAAATAAAATAACATTGAAATGAGTTACATTTCGGAAAAAATATTCATATGTTAAAAATAGTTCTGTAAGAAAGGCATCGCTAATTGACCTGTAACTTTCTATCAAAGGGTTCAAAATTACCAAAATAGAGTGATATATATACACGATTCAGTTTGTAATATAAATACGAACAATGCAATGGCCGCAGAATGCCATATGCAGGCAACATATGATAATGATATGTGAATGTGTGACACAAATTTATTGCCGGGAACGAAGCGCGTGTATTCAATCTACTCCCGACAATTGAACTGCCACTTGGAGAAATTACGCTTGATGACTCGCGTCTCACAGTACAAAGAGCATTGTTCATTTAGAGACTTGCTTATAAATTATAATTACTATCGGCTATATATTGCTATCTGCATGTATTGCATGATAGATAATGCCAGATAATGTTAGATAATTGACAACTGATTTAAAAGATAAAGAGATATAGCTATGTACCTAAAGTTTGTTGTCGTAATTTTTAATCTATTTTTTTTATAATATCGAAGTAGCAAACTAGTCTGAAGCTCACCTAATGGTAACTGCCAGTGACGACTGAAGTACGCCAAATGGGATTAGTCCTACCGGAGCTGCTATCCCTGAGGATTGCGTCCTTCAAACGAGATCAAGGCAACTAGTTCTTAAAGCCTAAATGAGCGTGACGGTGGAGCCTCCAGAGTTGAACCAAATGGGTGTTTCATTACCTTGCAACCTTTGTCATACATACCTGCATGTCATCATCACTACCAAACTAGATAATGTTGTGTTTGGAAGGGTATTTGACGTTAGTCTCTACTTATGTTTGACGACAATTTGCGTCGTGGTATTTTTATTTTGTGATTATCGCAATACTGTCCTTACCTAATATCTGATATAACTAGAATCACTGATAGGAGGATTCGCGGAGCCATCTAAACTGACGTGTCTATCCAGTTATCATATCTATTCAGCTATCATATCTATCCAGCCATCATATCTATCCAGCTAACACTATCATTCGCATCATTAATATTATTGTAAACAATAATTCTAAATTAAGAGTGAGTACGTCCGCCACATTGAAGTTTCGCATCGGCAACCAGATTCCGTTAGTGTTATGTTTTTAGGTTATCACTACATTTATCATGTTTATTTTTAAATACTCATCCGTCTTTACTCAGCTGAAAATTCAATCCATCACTTATCACATATATAATATCACAAATTTTTTATATGCGTTATTATGGTTACATACTATTCATAATAATCATGGTTAATATAGATCCGAGTCATGTTAGGAGTTAAGAATGTAATATATGTACCCAAGAAAATATATATATCACTTTTGGGATGAGACCCACTTTGAATACTATTATATATTATACATATAACACCTACTTCTGCCAAATTAGAACAGTGTTTGAAGAGTGTGGTAAGGCAGACTTAATTATCCGAGGTATTCCAATTAAGTCTTTAGGAGTAGAAACGCATCTGTGATCGACCTCGGGTAGAATTTTAGTCTTACTTGGGGTTGGTTACAGTGTCCGTAGGCAGTGGCGACTTACCATCAGATGGATTGCATGCTCGTTTCCCATTTCAATACAATAAGAAAAAAAAATAAAATAAATATAATACCTAACTACCAAAGGTAAATAACAGTTGTATTAATACATATTGTCAAATTAGCCTTTTGTAGAAACGTCGCGTATAAATTCTACAAAACAGGTATGTATATAAAGTAGGTAATTATGCTGGTAATTGCCACGTTTCACGTCTCATGTGGCATGAGGTAACACACGGGGGACATTAGCTGTCACTTTATAGCATGCCTAAGATCCACCGTATCACCGCGCTAACTTCAAGTTTAGACAAACTAAATAATTGGTCAAAAGCGAGTCCAACCCGCACGTGGTGGTTTCCATACCACCATTTTTTTTAATTCTTAATATTTATCACCAGTTATAAAAGTAAAGTACAGTTGTTAAAGAATTAATGTGTCTAAACCATTACGGTTCAGTAGATAACCCAAAACTCCGAAAAATACCGGCTCTTGTATGAGACACTC
>DWRA01004827.1:0-10457 GCA_018250295.1 Spathilepia clonius
CCCGTACTAAAAATCGAATTTGTTACGCCACGTCCATGAAAAATTTGCCTCCAAACTTACGTCTAACTTTGATCATATGTGATTCATGAACGTATAAAAATTGGGACAAAAATTGTCCCATGTATCATATATGATTCATCGGACAGGGAACCTGTTATGTGGCTTGTACCATTCTAATAAAACATTAGTTATAATATATTTTAAGGGGATAAGGGATACTATTATTTTATTATTAACTAAATTTTTCCGTCGCTGCACCATTCCAGTTTTAAGTTACCTTCCCACAACAAAAGCAACTCGATAAAGGAATTTAAGAATACATGAAATAATGGCGGCAAAATATTTGCAATAACTTCTAATTTGAACTATATTAAAATTTTACGATGTATCCTCATATTTATTTTCGTTTTGGCTTATAACCAAAATAAAATACTTGTTTTCATAGTTTTGGAGCTGTGATATGTAACTTGGTAATTAATTTACAATAATTATACTATGTAGATACCTACTATGCATATATAATTCGATAACAATCGTACTCGATTATCTTTGAGCACTCATTACAGTACCACGTTTTGTGCTAATCAGACATCATCATCGATAATACAACAAAAAGCATTCAGGGATATGAAACTACGTAAGGACTTCCTACGTAGATTCATACCCCTGAATGCAATATATTTATTTACATCTTAAGGATTGATTCCTTATATTCTCGAAGTCCATAAGTGGAACGTGAACCAGAAAAAAAATATGTTGCACATCCCACTGGTATGGCATACATCAATTAATTATCATTTGAATACACATACCTAGACTAGCTACTTCCTATACATCTACTTAGGAGAGGAAAACAGTGCTCACTGGGGAGTGTTGGCACCCTACGGATGTGCAACGATCACATAACTCACAATCGTATTGCTATTACAAATAGAGCACAAGTTTAACTGAAAATGCTTAAAACGCATTACCTACCTTGCCAAGAATACTCATTCTATTTAAATAATGTAGAATTAGTAAATAAATTGTCGATATTATACGACACTAAATAAATACACATTAAAGTCAAAGTCGTTTGAAAAGTATATATTTTACAATTTCTATAGACTATTAAAAACTATATAGTAAATAGACAGTTCGAAGGTATGTATATTCTACTTTTTTAACTAAATCCAAATATCAACAGACAAACACAAAACACTTCCATACCCTGTTTCCTCTTTTGTTCTACAATTATTTTTTATTTGGTAGGTATCGACTAGCTTTAGTGTTATCGATATAAAATATTATTATCGACTAATTACGACTGGGCGACCACTTATAATGATATATATATAAATATATACCTTAATACATTTAATTGTAGTATAAATTAACCTTTAGCAAGCAATAAGTAATTAAATCATAAAAAATGCACAGATAAAAATAAAATAACGCGCGTCGAACACATTTAAATATAATAATCATAAATACTACTTACTTTGTAGGCTTCGATTTCATCCAGACAGGAAGAGACAATCCATCTTTAATTTCGGGGTCACTTGATGCCATATTTATATTTTTTATATACTGCGCAATATATAGTTCAGAGATGAGTGTCAAAATTGACTGAGAACGTGACAGCACAGTCGTAACTAAAGACACGGCACGCGAGACTGAATGCTTAGCTAGCTAGGTAGGTTTTATCGTGAGCAGAAATGATAAGACTAAATCGGTTGCCAACATAAAGAAAGTGAACTACTAAATATGTTAGTACTAAAATTATATTAAAGAAGAAAAATAACTATATTTGGTTTAACTGCAGTACTCAAGACACCCTTTGGGAGGCACTCGACTTTAAACAGAGTGATGATGAAGACATCTGCAACAAAATATTTTTAATTACAATGTTATCATACAGTCTACTGAAGATGGTATGCTCATTACAGATTTGGTTACAAACTTCTGTAACTTGTTATGTACATTGTGTAGAGATAGCCAACGAGCATGCAGTCCATCTGATGGTAAGTACTGCACCCTGACTTTTATAATCAACCCCAGACAAGATTAGAGTCCTATCTGAGCTCGACTAAAGTATTGCTATCCCTGAGGACTAAGTTCGAACGGATAAGTATGTCTCCCTTATTCTTCAAACCAGAACACAGCAGCGTTTAACACGGTCGTTATTAGGCAGAAATAGATGTGACGATGGAGCCATAAGCATCGATATACAATAGGTTCTACCACCTTCAAAATAATATATAACTTGTGTCATTTATAATGTCCAATGGAACCTAAAATTCACACTGGTATCACGTATCGATGATAAGTGTTTTTCCACCGAGGGTACGCGAAGTAGCTATATAACCTGCAAGAATATGCGAGCTACGGATGAGACCTATAGATACGACCTAAAGATCTGTGATTTATGCAGGAATTGATCGATGCAACAGCAATGATTGTCTAGTAGTTGAAACTGGGCGTCTCATTCGGGAGTCCCAATGTAGTTACTGTGGATATTATTCAGTGTAACACTGCTACCTCACGCAGCGTATCGTTTAAGGATCTACCCATCAAACTTTGGTGGAAACGGTCAAATAGTTTTGTTGTTTAGCTTCGATATCACACCCAGTTTCAGTAATTTTATGTCGTAGACAGAACTCACTGTATATAAACAACTGTATATTGAAGTAGAGTGGAAATGCAGTTAGGACTTCTTTCAACATTCAACTTTTATTTTTAAGACATTACAATTACATATATGAATATCTGATACTGTGGTAAATACACCATTCTTAAAGATTAAGTGCTACTTATAATTCAAAGTTAATGTTTTATAGTTATTTACCTAAACAACAACATTAATTGCATAGCTGTTTTGCAAATCTATTAGCAATATGCGAAACACAGCAAATTGTTTGACGCACGTCATTAATGCACTTACAATAACCAGTCCAATTAACCATAACTTTGAACACTTTAACATGTACTAGTTTTAATGAATCATAAAATAATTTGATATTAACTGACTGGCATAGATTAATCGGGCCAGGCACCCAATATTTGATTTAATAAATACATAACTCTTCCAACAATTACAGCTCCAAAATAAAAATTCTTAATTTTTAAATTAATAATCATTTGCCCCTAGATTACTCACAGGACATGCTAAGACAAACCAATAGTGATTATGGTACTACCAGATACATCCTCACAATAATTTATTTAGATTTTACGAAGGTCAGGAATTTATAATGCAGCCCTCGGCAAAGTAAAACAGATTGATAATGTTGGTTTATACACAATATCCACATATTTTATGATTATTTTGATAGGAACAAGCAGTGTTTTTTAAACAATCTCCAGGCTTTATTCTGACCCTATCCATCCCTGTACACCTTCAGATAATTATCTTCAGAAATGTGATACCCATAAAGGTACATTATCTTAAAGAATAGATAATAAACAATATTCCCATTTAATATAATCATAGTGATAGTTTGAAACCTGAATACACATTTTAATACAGATGTACTATGTAGAATAGAATGTAACAGAATTGTAAGTGTTTAATAAGTACAACTTTGACTCAAGAAGTTTATCATTAACAGTCGTCATTAAAATACTACAGCATTATTAAAATCCTTTTGAAATAGTTAGTATCCATCAAAGCTGTTCATTTATCCAAGTTGTAGAGATGAGTAATACTTTTATATATATAATAAAATCAAGAAATTAGTGTGGAACCTACCCAAGTCCCCATTGCCTGAGATTTGGTACTGACCCAAAATATAATAGAAATCCTTCATAGGAATAATCATAGGTGTAACACTATCCCTAAAGACTATTTTGAAATGCCTCATCTATCTATTTGTTATTGCACTATTAGGATATCATAGATTTTTTGAGGTAAGATAGTTAATATGGGGAGTTAAACATGCTCTTAGCATGGCGACGCATTGCACTATTTCCTTATTTCCTTTTTTCTCATACTCATACATATCCTTATTTCTCATATATTAATAATTAAGGCTACTATCAATTTTGATATCATACATCTGCGAGGCGTCTGGTGATGGACACCTTGATGGAAGGTACCTTGATATGGCAAAACTAACAACAACACATAACTCACTAAAATAAGCTTAGTTACCCGTTTAGTACGTATTAATTTGCTTATTCCAAAATTAAACTAACTTTGCAAAAGGTTGAAACCTTTTAAAGATGAAGATCAAGAAGGGTATGCCATTTTGTTTGTATGATGTATATTTTGATTGGTACTTTGAGTGTACGAATGAAAATGAATAACTAGGAGGCATTGATCCCCTTGAACTAAAATCAATTTAGCTAAAAACGTCAGTAAATTACAAAACAGAATAAAGAAACTATACATATTAAATTTTAGCACGAAATTATTTTATAATTTGGAAATTTGTGAGAAAATAGCTATTAGTAACATTGGTCGTCTAAAATAAACACATTCAGGGTAGTGTCACAAAATGGTATATCAATTTCACTTCAAAGTACAAAAGGTTTCTTTATAACAAATTAAAATTCTATTATATCAATAAACAGCTGCAAGTGATGGCCGATATAGTTGAAAAAATACTCTATAACTAGAATAAATAATGATTCTAATGCGTTAATATAATAAAAATCGAAGTTCTAATGTAGATCATGACGTAAAACCACGCTGGTCAAAGATAAATAAACAATTGTATATTCTTATCACTACATGCATTTCAAATATACTTACTACAACTGATATACTTACTATTTTAACAGGAATTGATAAAAAAGTATTGCACATCATCTTTACAAATAATTATACGTTTAACACGCCACACAACATACAACGAGACGAAATATTAGTATTCTTTTTTTTAATACTTCTTTGGATGTTGGTATACTTCACGGTTTTGAATTATTTCCTTTCAGCCGAATTTTATTTATCTGTAAATTTATAAAAACAGATAAATAAATTATTTGTATTATTCATTGTTGATTATTTCACAATAATTATTAATTACTTTGTTAGCAAATAATTAAAATAAAGGAAAATCTAAGTATGATATTAATTACTCTATGCCAATTGTCTATTGCGTGCTCGATCATCTGTCTAATGTTGTCACTGTCAGTTTGTGTCAATTAAACGTCACTCATAAGACGAAATATCGGACAAAAATAATCATATAAAATTTTACTAATTTGATTTTACCAATATCAGAGCTTCATAAATGTAAAAACAACAAAAATTGTCTTCAATATTGATATATCCAATTCAAAATGACTGCTGAGGAGCCCACAGATTTGGATTGGGTGCAATTGCGCCGCGAAATGGGCACAACACACTACACCGAATCTACTGGTGAAAAATTTGCCCGAAAGTTTAATGAGAACCCCTTCGTTCCCTTAGGTAAAACAAATTGAAATATATTTATAATGTAATACATTTATCTAAACACCTTTGTCATGCGAGTGATAATTAATATTCATTTTTAAAAATTCCAACATTAAGTAAATATTATGCAATTTTTTTATTCCAGGATGTTTGGCTACTGCGGGTGCATTGTCGTACGGCCTATGGTGTTTCCGTACTGGTAGAACTAAGCTATCACAACAGATGATGAGAGTGCGAATTGTAGCACAAGGCTTTACTATCACAGCCCTTGTTGTTGGAGTTATGATGACTGCTGGCAAGAACATTAAATAATGTCGTTATATTGGAATAGATACAGTATAATTTATTTTCGTGTAATAAATAATATTTCAATAGTTTAACTCTTCAATGTAGTTTTACTTCGATGGTATTGTATTAGTAATTTGTTATAAGAATTCACTAAAGACATATGAACCATGGTTTACCTCAAAGCAGAGTTTGTAATGCTTTATGTCTTTCCTTATTACTAGTAATAAAAGGAGGAATGTAAAAATAGCACCTGAAGTGATCATGGCCTCTGCTTTACGTGGACATCTTTAAATTAAAGTTTTCACAACATATATCCCCACTTCTGAGAAATTAACATTATATCTTGCATATAAATGAAATAAATGTGTCAACATTGGGTAAAACTCAAAGAACAAAGTAATATAACTCTAATATAAATAAAAAATACTTATTTCAGAGGAGACACATGTATTATGACCTGTACCTGATTCTAAGTTGTTCTTAACTTTTTTTTTTTGACTATTGTCTATTTTTATATGTTCAGATACATTTATTACCATTTAAATATATTAATTGGCCTAATTCTAAATTAGTTTAATTTTTAATTATTTCTACAGGTTTTGATACCTAAAATTTTTGTATTCTCCTTGGGACATTAAAAAATTGCTCAACTGCTAAACCTAAAAGCTGGAAAAGTTAAACTTTCGCGGAATAAAACCGAAACTTTTAGTCGAAATATATATTATTAACGTTAAAACAATAACTTACTCACTTATTGTATAATTTACAAATGGATTGTAAACTGCACGATCATTTTATTATTGAACAATCTGAGGAAAATAAATTAATCAGCGGGCACAACCGTTATAATTATAACTTTAGAAAAATATAAATGGTAAAATCAATTTACGGAGTTGGCAACAGGAAACACTGCACCTGACATGATGATGTATATGTCATTTCAATGACAATTGACATATGGTTAAAAGAGATTCTTTTGCGAAAGTAAAATCGAAATTATATGCGAACTGTTGTATAAATTCATAATTTTAACAATATTTATAAATACTACATCGATTCAAGTATTTTTGGTTTTTATATTGACATTGATATTGTTTTTTCTGGTCTGAGTCCAGTGTTAAGATTATCGTTGTATTGTATACAGTAATACAAAATTTCTTGCTAATAGCAATATAAGGATGTCGATGAGAAAGAGAAGTGGTTCAGGGTCTAAAAGACACCTAAAAGAAAAGGTAGTGCAGATATACGAATCATTCTTCAAAGGTGAGGATTTGACAAGTGAAAATCCAACCTTTTGGGATGAATTTTTCCTGCTCAAGCCTAAAATACCTCAATTAGAAGCAGAAATCCACAAACTGTCTCCTGAAATGTTGATGAATATGAAAGATAATATCAATTTACTAGTCTTCCAGTGCATAGAAATGTTGGGCCAAGAACATCATATAAGGTAATAAAATATAGCTTTTTTAAGTCATTTTGTATTCAGTAGAGTCTCTGGTAGTGACTTTAGCAGCAGAACTGCTACACCTATTTGTGCCTAATTACAACAGTGTTAGTCACTGCTGTATTGTGATTTGAAGTTAGGCTTCTTAAACTTATCTGGGATTCATTACAAATATTCATAGGAACTGAAGTCTACTTTCAAATGAAACTGAAATTTATGATTTATAAAATCCCTTGGACAAATTATCTACTATTATTTTTCAATCAATGTGTACATGAAATAATAAAGTAAACAAAACATTTAAACTTCGGTTTTGACTACACTGAAAGGTTCTGCTGAAAGCTGGCCAAAACCAAAACTTCAGCCAAAACCTCTTTGGGTGATACTTGGCTGTAACCAAAACTAAAATTGGTCTGCCAGTAACATTAACCTCGAATAGTATCATTATTAATAATTTTGTATATTCTAGACTGGTATATGCACTTCAAACATTCAGTGCACTTCTGACCACAATGTACCAAAGGGCTGGGCAGGACCCTAGTATAAACATGAAGGCAATTTTGTTAGGCACAGACACTGCCAATTCTAAGATGCAGAAATTGTTGGAACATTGCAGCAATGTTTTGTCCGGTATGTATTATTGTTAATTTAATCTTTAATATTGTGATGAGGAGCTACATTTTAAGTTATAGTTCTTACTAGTCTGTAAATAAACCCTATTTGTAGATGAACTGTATAATTTTGTAAAAAAATACTATTAATTTCTTTTATGTCTATACTACAAAACTGGTAACCATAATTAATGCACATAAATATGCTAATAACAGTGCATTTTAATTTTAATTCATTGCTTATGTAAATAAAATAGAATATGTTACTAATAAGGACGAACTAATCATTGAAAAGCATAGTAGTAGATGGCAAATAATTAAAAAGAATTACAGAAAGAAGAATAATTGGAAAGTAATGGTACTTTATTGGTCACTGTAGTTGTATATTTGTTATCTAAAATGGTTGTGTTGTATGTAATCAAATGCATGATCATGTTATTGTTATTTATTATACACTTATGTTTTAGGTGATGTCCCCGAGAGTCTTAAGTCAATGGTTCTGAAATTGCTGTTAATTATAGCAACAGGAATAGACAATATTGACGAAAATCCACTTGTAGAATATTTAATGCAGAATTCATTGTTTGAACCATTGATACAACTGCTGTGTACATCTACAGAGAGACAACAACATGGTAAGGAGTAATAAAACCTGTATTGATGGACAAAATCTATGAACCTTATTTTCATCTACAACCCATTATTGTCGCACTGCTGGGACAGGTGTCAAAGTAAGAAGGGTTTAGGCAATAGTTCACCATCCTGAAAAAGTGTGAAGTGGTAGACTTCACACGCACTTGATAAATCTTTATTTTATGAACTCTTAGGTGTGCAAATCTCCTCTAAATATTTTCCTTCAACATTTAAGCAAATAATATTGATTTTGTAATGTGCAATGTGAACTCCATGAACCCCACCTCCGTAAACATGTTATTTATATAATAGAATTATTAAGCTAAAAACTATTAATAATTATGACTAAAATTGTTTTCTATCCTGGTGCTTGAATTGTTAAAACACTTAGTAAAAGGCTGGAATGTCGGAAGGATTATCTTAATATACTATTAATAGACCAACGCACAGTTTTGTTCAAGGACATGTTGGAAGTTTTCAATGGAATAAAAAGTACTATTATTTATTCCTCATTATTAATAAAGCATCTATCAGCACCAATATATTTATTTTATATTAATAATATTTATTTTCAGGATATGATGTGGTTCTGTTGTTAATGTTTTTGGTTAATTATAAGAAACAGGAATCAGCCAACCCTTATGTAGTGAAATTATCGATTCTAGATGATGAGCTAGCTTTAAATGGGTAAGAATAAAAAATCATATTTATTTTCAAATACATATATATATACATATAGTTTAATGTAAGAAATGCGAAAATTGGTCATACAGATCAATCAGCAATTAGAAAAGACTGTAAAATTGTTGTATTTTTAAAAGTTGAATGAAACACTACAATACTATGGAATAAAATTTAGAGCAATTAATAGTACATTTTTTGAGTAGGAGACATATTTTTACACTACATTTATATTTGTTATGAAACGCTTATTGCAGAAAAGCAAAGCTATGGTACTTTCAAATAAAATTAATTTGCTGCCTCAATAATATTCATAATTTTTGCACACGAGATGATACCACAAAACTACTTTATATCCTAATATTTGATACAATTTCAGATATGGCCAAGTAATAACTGCTGCTCTAAATGACTATGTGATGTCTACATTTGGTGGTGTACAAGCTGGCAATGGTGGGGGATGGCTGTCATCTTTGACGAGCATGGTGGGCGGAATATTTCTCACCAGTGACGATACACAGCCAGTTGTTAGAGGGCAGAGGAATAAGTAAGACAAAGATTTAACTATTTTTCGTTATACATATATTATTTTAATTATAGTTCACTTGATGCCAACCTTATTTGTTATTGAAAAAAGTTTTTCTTTATCGAAATTGTCTATGGTTACATCTGATTAACTAAAAATTAATTATAAAAACTGGTCTACGTCGAACCCTATTCAAGTACAATTTACATCTCTAACAGTTTATAGTATAACCCAACCTAATATAATTTTTTATCAGTGGCGGGGAAGAAGGCATGCTTTTAGCTCTGTACGAAGCTGCACATTTGAACCGGAACTTTATGACTACGCTGGCTCATTCATCTTCTGCTGCCGCATCGTCTGCACCTCCATCGCCACCCGCTACATTACCTCCACATCAGGTATTTAAGTTACAATAGAGGTACCTTGTGTCTAATGTAAAAAGAACATTTTTTTACATGATGGAAGTACTAAACGAGCAGGCGGTCCACCTGATAGTAAGTGGCAACTACAGCCCATGGCAATCTGTAATCGACCTCAGGTAAGATTAGCATGTAGCAGATGCCTTGCTGTCGCAAGCCACCAGATGGTAAATGGCAACTACCGCCCATGGACGTCTGTAATCAACCTCAGATAAGATTATTCCTACCTGAGATCAGCTATTGATGCGTTGCTACCCCTAAACACTTAGTTGGACCACCTGGGATAAGGATTTCTACATTACCACACTCTTCAAACCAGGAATTAGCAGTCGTTAACACTACTGTTATAAGCCAGATAAAAGTGTGATGGTGGTGCCTCTTTCGAATTGTATCGGATTTAACCACTTTTAAACATAATTTAAATACACCATTTGCGTAAGTATAGTCTATGCTCAATTTATTGGTCATTGCTTCC
>DWRA01004828.1:0-10456 GCA_018250295.1 Spathilepia clonius
AAAGCGAAAAAAGATAATTATTATATGATATTGCTAATTTACTGCAACCAATTTTATATGCTAATTATCATATCAAAAGTATTTTTAGCCCTACTTTGATTTTTCCTGTCTCGTGGGCGCACTGGACACATAAACACTCAGACAGAAATCTTAACTCACCATTTGGGTATCTGTCGAACCCGAATTTATTAACACGCAGTGGGATCGGGGTTCGATCCCCGTCTAGGAATGCTAGTTTAGTGCTAGACGTCAGACTAACATCACCACCGCTCCGCCACGTATATCGTTGTCTTTAATCTTCGTGTAAACAAAATTCTGGTATACTATGTATCTATAACCATCATATGAAACGCCGGCGCGAGCGTTTTGTAGAAGACACAATATCTGTACACAATTTTTTTTGCGTTGCTCATAATTTACTCTTGTTTCCTCGTATAAATTATACTCGCATTAACTTAAAACATAAAAGAAAACTACGATCCCGAGCTCCTTACAACTCGGTGCGTTATTACCTGGTTCCCTTTATTCCTGTTTCCTATGGTAATAAGGATGAATTTCTTTTTAATGTTTAGAGGTAATTTAAGCTACTTTGGAGTCTAGTAGTCGTGGAAAAGGAAAGAACATTATTAGAATAATAAATAATCTCAGACTCTAGGATAGCATTGGATTGAGTTTCATGCAAACGTTTCAAAAACTTTTCATAAATTTTACAGAAATTAATATTTTTTTTTAAGTCTTCTGAAATGAAGGTAAAACATCTAGCTTTCATACTTTGTTATTATTTTTTTATTATATAATGGAGTAGCAAACGAGCATGCAGTCCACCTCATGGTAAGTGGAAACTACCGCCCATGGACACCTGTGATCCACCGCAGATCAGACCAGAACCCCAACTGAAGTCTACCACAGATGCGTTGCTACTCCTGGTGGCTAAGTTGGAATGCCTCGTTGCGTTTATCTATCTCCCTTACCACGCCCTTCAAATCAGAAGACAGCAGCGCTTAACACTGTTGTTATTAGGCAGAAATAGGTGTGGCGGTGGTGCCGCCGGAGTCTAACTACATAGGGTTCTACCACCTTTAAACCTACCACCTGTATTAAAATAACTGCTGTGCTTAGCACACAAGGCTACAATGAAAATAAATCTTAGTGTTCATCTACTTCAAGTAAAAAAAGCGCAAATCTAGATCCACTGATTAAGCTGTACGTTGTCAATCAGTCACTGTTACGTAAGAAATGTCAACCGTTTCTAAAATCTAAGCAATTATTGGTTTCCAAAACCCATTTAAGTAGGCCACCCATTGAAGCCAAGCATTACAACGGAATTACAGTGTAATTGAACTTTACAATTTGTGTATAATAGCGCCACATATCGCTGTGGAAGTTTTAGTTAAACTAACTTTATGTAATGCTGTTGGGGTTTGGTAAAATGAGCATTCTTATAATACGGATTAAACTTTGCGATTGCTTGCGAAAACGTTCTTCTTCAGTCATCGTAGATTTTATTTACTTTTTCGAATGACGGAAGTTTGGTTGTTTACCCGTGCTTTTATGTGAGTAAATTTTCAAAATAGTGTTAATGTGAAGTGACGTGTCACTCATGTTAAGTTATAAAAAATATAGTTTGCGGACAGTTATAAAATACATTTTGTCATGTAACGGGTACTCACGAAATGATGCTTTGATTTCTTAATTGCCAATATTTCGACCCAGTTGCATGGATCGTGGTCACGGCGGAACTGCGGCCGAGTTCCGCCGTGACCACGTTAAGAAATCAAAACATCGTATCGTGAGTACCCGTTACATAACAAAATGTATCAATTCCGCGATAATATGTCTAAAATCATACAGTCATAAAACATTCACAACAACTGTATCAGATGAAGATGTATGAAGAAAATCTGGAAAATTTTGGTTAGTGAGATTCAAGCATAATAATATAACGCCGTCTTTTAACGTTTAATAAAACGACAAGCCTAAAGATTTTTCTATAAAACTGTTTAAAGACCCGTTTTCAACTAAATCGCTTTGCAAAAGTGTTTGTCATCGCCTAATTGCACTAGAAATAGATAAAAAATAGACACTTCACACCTATTAGAACCTGTATATGACCATAAAAGTAGATTCGTTTTGACATAAAATTGCTCATAAAGAGTTACACCCAATATTAAACATTAATATCGAAAGTTGAAGTGTAATCTGCAAGCTATCGGACGGAAAAACGTTAATTACTTAAAATAGGCACTGCCTTTAAAATTCATTATATAAGTGCCTTTTACGTAAATTGGAGCACATGTGCAACACAGCATGTACACTATGCTTTATACGCTAAAGTGATGTTAATCAAAAACTGATAATTTCCCACAAATTATCACATAAATTTTGCCTCTGTCCAATCATACTATCATTTACACACATGTAAAATTGATGGGAAGAGAACCATGTTTTATTTTTAATTGAAAGCAATGCTGAATGTTAAGTTGTCACTGTCGCCCTCTGAAGTCTACGATTTGATACAGTACTACATTTCAGAGCTTCCAGACAACGCTATGCTCGCTTGCAACCTTGCATTTTACGAAATAAACAAGAGTAAACGCAAAATTCGTATGTTCCTGTTCCACCCACTTTTGAACCTTGCTACGTTAATGCTTATCAGAGTAACGTGAAAAAGGCTCCATTCTACAATATTGCAAGTCTCCCCATGCTCGGTATTACCACATTAAGGGTTGGTCATTAAGTGCACCAGTCTCGTATAGACTGCAGGGTATGCGAGTGACTAAGTGGGCTAATGATTCGCGTCAATCATCTAGGGGACGAGTTGAATCGAATTGGCTCGAGCTGAATGTAAGTGAGAAGCTTGTTTCATCGCCAACGAGTAGAGAATAACGATTAGAGTGTCTAAATTGTATCGAAATAAGACTACTGAAAACCTTGTAAGAAAGGAGATTTATTGAAAATAAGGATAGAAGTAACAGACTTAACATTGGCACCGAGCACATAGCTCAGACGCTAACTACAGAAGTAGCTGCTAGTAGGGCTAAACCTAGGAAAACTCTCCCTCATTCGAATCGTTGATCCTATAAGGGCACAAGAATATTAGAGAAAATTGTACCTGAATAAATTTTACGATATAAATAAGTATCGTAATTTTAAAATATCCTTACATTTATCTGTTAAACCTTATTCCTGAGGAATTCGCTGCTATTTAAATCGTGCAACATTACTCCACGACACTTGTCTAAACGATCACAGTTAGTTCATATGATTGATGGCTCGGCTGAGCTGCGAATAGTGCCCGCATTTGTACATGGTGCATTTAAATTGCGTTTAAATTTTACGTACAAAAACATAAGCAATTTTAGAATACATAGTCTTATTAGTGCTAAATACTTCCATTATTTTTAAATGCATGTTAAACTTAAATTCTACAATACTTTGCAATTAATAAATATTTCCTATGTCGTGGATGTTACAGACACGTACAAAGACGATTACACAAACAACAAACCCGGAATAGAAAACTTAATTCATTATTTAGACATCCGGCTGGTACCGAATTGAACCCGGACCCCTCTTCTGTGTAGTAATTGGTTCATCACGAGTCACAAAATTTAATTTGTCTGAAAGTATTTTTTAGCCCTAAAAACAATTTTCCGATTCGCAAGCTTTTCTGCTACGAAGATCACGATGTACACCGTGAAGTTGGAGAGCTCAGAGCGGGAGATCGGAGCAAAATTAGCCTCTAAACAGGACCAATTTCACAGACGACGCTAATCTCGCCCGAGCAACTCGACTTTCATTAGCATTTGTGTAATTTTATCAGCGGATCTCGTACCCTGCACCCGCCCGGCACAGGGTTATTTCGACCCATTTGTTCCCAATCCTGTTTGTTTAACTAACCCAAAGTTCGCTCCCGAAATTTTATGTAAATCCACTCGACAATTCCTACTTTACGATTGCACGAACGGCTGATAATAAAGCTTGTTGGACGGGAAATATTCCAACGTTACAAAGGAAAATCTTGTATTGTGTAACAAATTACAGCAACAAAAACAAAGGGAAATCATTTTCATGTTCTAGCTGCAGTTTCAAAACATGCCGCAGTTACTAATTTGTACATACTTGCGCTTTGATAAATTACTTCGCGAACTTCCAGAAGAAATTCAAATGTACGTTATATTTGGATAGAAAACGTAAAATTATTTCGCAAAGAATTATAGAGTAATTATTACACATTTTTTTACCTAATAACAACAGAATTAAGCACTACTGTATTCGGGTTTCTGGAGACTTACTAATTCGAGACTTAATTACTGTAACCTTATCTGAGGTTGATCATAGATTTCCATGGACGGCAGAAGTCACTTACCATTAGGACTGCATGCTCGTTTGCTACTTTAACACAATAAAAAAGAAATCTGCAATAAACCCAAATAGGAATGGAGTCCTACCTGAGGTGGACTATAGCTGCGTATTAGTGATTTACCGCACCTTTCAAACCGGAACACAGCGCATCTACTGTTTTAGGCAGAAAATAAATAAGAATATTACAACAACCACTTTGGACGTCGTTACACCATAGTGTGTCCTTGTTTCTCCTACATACTTGATTCCCAATTAGGACTCAAAAACTTTGCCACGTATTTCATGTAGGCGAGTAAAATTTAATGAATGTCGCGGTTTGTAACTCCGCCAACTTTGACCAATTAATAATTTCAATAAAGCAATTACACAAGAAAATAATGGTATCATTTCAAAAACTCACTGCAATATCACAATGGTTATGTATAGAAAATAATGAGCATGAATAGTTGTTTCAAAAGAAAAATCTGCGTCAGATACCTACGATTTTAATAAAAAAGCTCTCGGTAAATTTTCCCTGTTGATAGCGGGAGAAAATATTACTAGAAAATCTGCATGTCTTGAGAATAGATTTCGATTCTCACATAAAACGAGGAGCGATGATAAGAGTCTGCTACGTCGCCGTGACTAGAAAAGTGGCAAAATTGCCATCGGAACGTTAAGCCCCGACGCAGCGACGAGGCGGATCTTTTCAAATACATTTACGTAGAATAGTCGAAGTGTGTTCTTGAAAATATTTTTCATTCTTCACTAAGTACCTATTACGAAATTCTTCGGAACTACGAAACTATAGTTAACTAGCATTAGCTGTTGGAAATAAAGGGAAACAGCCGAGTATTGAAACTGGAATAATAGAACTCTTAGGGTTCTATTGTGTTGATATATTTCTATTATGAAGGTATTTAAACTATATTCAAATCAGGCATACGTAAGTGAAATATCTATGCGACTATGACTTTAAAAAATTTCTCGCACTTCACGTAAAGTTAAGTTGTCAAGACTATGGAAGAACTGAGAATTTTAAGACAGGTAGTCGTGTGCTCACAATATATCCAAATGAGTCGCCAATATGATAGTTTCTCATGGATTTTAGGTATCTCTAAAATCCATGAGAATAAAAATTAATTCGTAATTCATAATATGAACACTTTTAAAGAAGACTCATCCCAACAGTGACAATTGAATCGATAGATTAAGTGATAGGTAATAGGCTTTAAGGTTGTAGAATGTACTGTGCCTAACGTCTACGGTTTGTTATCGCAATACCGTTTTTATGTTTTGCGTACTATTTTAAAAGAGTAGTACATCAAGTGGCAAGGGAAAATAAATGTATATGACATCAGAAAATCTCGACTAAGGCGCGGAATCTCTCGCGCTAAGCTAGCGGATTCTGTCTATTGAATTTGTGACAAAATGGATGCTTTTATGCTACTCTAGTATTCCAATAGAGAAACATTATTATGCGAGACCGGCATCTTGTTTATACGTAAGTAAGTAATATTGAAGACGAGTTTACCCCCAATAACCTTGCGAAATATTGACGTCAAAAAGAGATCTATAAAATATCAACTTCAAACACAATATTTTGATTTCATTGCCGTTTTCTTACAAAAGAAAGTTATTGTCGAAGTAATCGGCATCCTATGATGCAAATGCAGTAAGCCAAAATTTCCGAAAGATTCCGAATTCCCCAATAGGGTAATACAGCTATAGAATTATGACTCGAGGCTGGCAATAAGCCAGAACAATAGAGACAATGAACAAATACAATGTACCAATGATATAGGCATTACTGTTTCATATAGGCACTGCTGTTTGATATAGGCATTACTGTTTATCATGAGTACGACCACACACTGTGTAATTGTATTCGGGGCCATTATCAGCGGAGATTGCGGTTCGTTACAATAGTCTATGCCAATGTGGCACGTATTATATCACAAATATGCATAATAGTGGCCAATTTTCGGTCTATTTGCGGTATACTTTGTTAGTCGTCATTCTACACAACGACAAATAGTCGAAGAATCGAAACTAGTCTTATAAAGTCTTGTTTTTCGCAGGAATCTTGAACCCTGCGTAAAGACTAGTGCGTCTATTAGGTTCTGTGAGTGGACACTGACGAGTGACTACGCGTTACTATGTAGTATCGTTACCAAATATATTGATTAAAAATCATTAATTTTGATACATTTTGCAAATTTAATTGATCTCTTTAAAAACGTATACTATAAACGATTTACCTGGCACGGTTTTACTAGAATCATTGCCCATCGACTTTTTAAAATTTAAATATTACTTCTGTCGCTATAGACTCGAAAGAAACCTAAGACCCTCTACTAATTAGATAAATAAAATTAATACACTGCGTTTTAATTTTTTATGTCTAAAGAAAAGATTCGTAAAGAAGGCATTTATTTAAAACAATTTTAAAAACCTAAGCGCTGCCATGTTTTAGCTAAAGAATTGTAGGTAGTAAGCGTTCCAACTTAGTCCTCAAAGAAAGCTATGCATTCAAGAAAACCTGAGATGGGACTTCAGTTAAACAGACAGAGAGACTAAACGCCGATTACAAGCTCTTGTATTTTTTTTTAAATCGGACACTTAAGTTATTTTTCCTTGTAGATATGCACATGTATGCAAAATGTCGTATACTTTTTTGTTTATTTGCGATGTACGTTAGTCAGCGTACCAATCCATGTTCGTGACTGTGTATTTAATATTCATCCGTCGTCCCCTGACGCGTTGCTATGTTCTGATACATCGATATGGTGTCTGTGTGCTAACCTTGGCGTATTTGTCCTTAAACTGAACTGAATATTTTGAGGAGCTAGGTATAGGCTAGAAAAGTAAAGAACGGAAATATTATTAACATTTAAATTTGATACATTAATGCTTCTGTTCTCTTGCTAATGTTTTATACTTCGATTTAAAGACATTGATATTGTATATTTTTTTAAATAGCATATGAGTCTTACTTGAGGTTGAACACAAATGTGTTACAGTATTTGAAGACTAAGTGCCAACTCAGTCTTCAAAAATAGCCTCGGAATTATGTCTCTTACACCTTACAAACCATAACACAGCAACGTTTAACACTGCTGTTATTAAGCAGAATTAGGTGTAGCGGTGCTGCCGCAGGAATTTAACTACGAAAAAGCTAGACTTCTATATGAATGTACGTCATAGAATACATGGAAGAGACCTATTGGATATGCAAAAACTGTTATTAAAAAAAGAAGCAATGAAATTAAATAGCTATAATTCGTATATTTATATTAAAGCTAAATTCTGCTAACAAATTTTACGATTTACTTTCTAAAATTTGTCGCTTAATAAATTAGCCGTGCATTTTTTTAGACACGCATTTTAACGACCCTCACATATTTTCGGTTTGACATGGGTACTACACCAAAGCAAGCTCACCTGATGTAATCGGATTACTGTAATCATCTCCATGTTTTCCGTAAAATACAGGAAGTTTACATTATCCCCAAATTATAACATCACAACAAACAATGGTTTACATCTATACATATAAATAAAACTGAAATGTATGTTTGTAATCTCAAAACTTTGCATTTCACTGTATGCTTATATATTATACTCTATATGTAACTACATACATACAGTACTTACAACAAAAAACATTTTTTTGTTTTTCTCTTTGTTTGTTCTAATCTCCGAAACGACTGGATCGATTTTCGCAGGATTTTCACAGCCAAATAGTTGATGTTATAAGGAAAAAAAAGCCTAAGTTACGGCTTTTTTATTATCAAAAATATTTTTGCACTCCGTTTAAAAAAAAATAATTAAAATTACCGCGCGCGCCCCATTTTTTTAAAACTCTTGAAGGTATGAAATTTAGATAATTATGTATATCATGTTACATTTTTAGACGCAGGTAAAACCGCGGTGTGCAGCTAGTTTGTAATATAATACCAGATACCGTTTATGGCTATTCTATTTATTTGAGTTCTGTTTACCGCGTCGTCGTCGTAAAACTTTACTGTCAAATAAAACTTCGATGTTGATTTATTTTGGGCATGTTAGCTTAACTTGTAAATAGAAAATTATGGAAGTTACGTTAGTTTTACTTACCTTGTGACTTCGAAAACTTTGGAGGGTTATAGACGGGTAGACTGCATGTCGCTTCCCAAAGAAATATTTTTATAAAGATTTACATTTTATTTTAGGATTCCTTAAACCTTATGATAACTGAAGATGCTTTTGAAATGTCTAAAGGGAATTATGCTAAAACTGTACTTTTGTGAAGTGCGTTAAAGATACGTAATAGTAACATTGTAATAGAAAATTAAGAAAGTATTGTATTTAACTGGTAACTTTTTCATTTTGGGTGATTTATAGGCACCTAGGACGGATTGATGCGTGCCAAACATTTTTGAAAAATAATTGTCTTACAATTTATTCATCAAAAACTATATCGCGTTAAAGAGACATCTAAGTAGGCTGGATGTCTGTTGTAAGTAATTTTGAACACATGTGATTATAGTTAATTGAACTTTATTAAACTACTAATACTTTAAAACCCTTATAAATGAACACAAAGTAACTTAAAATATATTTAATAAACTTGCAACCTTTATTAAGTACCTGTATATCTCAAAAAGCTATTGAAAAGCAGATGCGATAAACAGGCCGTATTTATCAGCCTCTCGATATCAAACCTGTCAAATTACCACGAGCATTTAGTTCCATCATCATAAAGCGGGTACATGAACCCTCCCCTCAGATTAAGCTTACTTGAATAAAAGCTCTCTCTATTCAAAGTTTCGGTGCATTAACGATCTTAATATGTGATAGTCGGTGTGATCGATCGAAATGAATGGAGCTTTGTGAATGAGGATTTAATGTAGATGGGGATTACTTTGATGGCTGTACGCTAGGGATGACGACTCGCCGAAAAATATCGATTTTGGAATCGACTCGAATCGAAGTCTAAATAGTGGATTCCGAACAATAGCAAGGGTTAAAAGATCGAATTCAGAAAATCGATTTTCGAATCGTTTTTTAAAAAGAAGCGAGTTTCTGATTTTGTCCTTTTAATAAAAATGTATTTACAACAAAGAAATTGAATTTAAATTTTAATTGATCGTTTGGCTATATAGGTTAATCGAATACAAAAGATATCAAACAGTGATAGCCCAATGATTAGAAACTCTGTTTTTTAACTGGAACTACCCAAGTACAATCACGGGTACGCATCTCGGCCCCTTTTATTTTTAATTAAGTGTTTTCAGCTATAACAAGTTGATTATTACTTGTTATAAATTTTAAGGAAACATTGTGAAGTTTACCAATCCACATTTGGCTAATGTAATGAGCTATGGCTGAAACTCCTATCACGCTGAGAGGCGACTCGTGTTCAGAAATGGAAGAATAATGAGTATAAGACCGAAAACAAGATGTTTTAGGACCCGCGTCGCGGGACTGTCACCATACCGGTCTGACACGCAGTGGGTTCCGGGTTCGATCCCCGGCCAGACAGATATCTAAATGAAGATTTTAGATTTCGGCTCTGGGTCTGGGTGTTTGTCTATTCGTCTTTGTGTGTGTCCGTGGCACCCACGACACAGGGTATCCTAATGTGTGGCTGTGAGTGTAGAAAGCGTCGTCGTCTTTTATCCAAAAAATCGATTCTTCTATTAATCGATTTTACAATGCTGTTGCTGTTGTGTGTGTGTGTGTTATACGTTACGCGCAAATTATTTGTGTGTGTGTATTGAAAATAGGTGCAAGGGTTGAAGCTTCGAGCTTCAATGTACTTCAAAGGACTGTCAGGTAAGATGGGGAGTTTACGGATGCTCATTTCTCTGATTAAATTAGATGCGTACAGCTTCATTGATAATTATACTATGAGTCTACCTACCTACCAATGAGCATATACATTCTATAATGACAATAGATTGGCCTTATTGATATTAGTCAACAATAGGAGTGGTTAACGTGGCGATAAGTCCCGACGATTGTAGCCAAAGAAAAAGTCGGCGAATTTTTTTTCGTCGATAATTGTCTGTGACACAAATTTTATAGAGCTTGACAATTTTTTTCGTCGAATTTCTTAGGGGCATCC
>DWRA01004829.1:0-10456 GCA_018250295.1 Spathilepia clonius
TGTTTATTTATCAAATAAATACTTCTACAATTTCACTAATAATGAAAGCCTGATAATTAGCTCGAGTTGAAACTAAATACCTTGTTTATATTTGGCATGTACATATACTTTTTTTACTATTTAAGAAGAGTTTAACTTATCACATTTTGTTAACGAATTTTGATTCCTTAACTTTTATATGATTTTTTTTATTGATTATTCTATAACTACATATATATATCAATATTATATGAAAATACCTAGATTCAATTCCTACACGTTTAAGAGTTCTTCGTGAAAAGCTACTGGAAAGAAAAGAAAAGGTGTTTGAATTCTACTAAATCGCACTTGGTTAGTGCGGTAGACCCCCTCCACTTCTAAACCCCTTTTAATCATGAAGGAGACCTGTGCTCAGCAATGAGACTGTAATGGGTTGACGAATCAAAATATTTTAGAGTCAAAAGATCTCTGAAACAAAAGAGTATTCACGTAATTTTTTTAATGTTTGCTCTAATATGTTCAGGTAATTTTTCTAATGTTTGATCTAATATATATCCAATATACGAATAAAAATCGTTCTTTAACGAGATAGAAATACCTTTTTTATATCTCGTACAAAAATGAACAAAATAAGTAAGTACTTCATTTACATTTCAAATTAAATTACCGTTTAAAATGGATCAAATTCTAGAACACAATATAACAACAGAACAATAACATGAAATGTTGTATTACATGTTACAGTAGCTTATTCAGTGTTCGAATAAGCTATGTAGTCGGCTAGTAGGCACATGATTAATATTTGTCAACCTACTTACGTCCACAATACATTTACGAAATGAAATGCTATATGAATGAACATTAACCTTCCGGGGTTTATGATTGTATAATTTCATCCCTTTATTATTAGTGATTATTATAAAAAATAGGGTTTGGATTTGCACTTTTTTTACAATTGTTGAGTTTTATAAATATATCTTTCGTAATTTAGGTTTTATTTAAAAAATCTTGCAATCAAATCGTTTCATTTTTTTAACACTAATTAAAATATAATATTTAATCGAAAACCTAATAAGGCAAAAATAAACGTAGCGGTGGTTCTCCGCTGAAATTAGAGTTTAAATTTTGACAAATACTTAATACTTATTGACGATTATTTTACACAAATCCTTTATTATTTTGAGTTAACAATGTTTTGTTAATTGTAGCTGCGAATTTTTACATAATAATGTACCAGAAACATATTACGGGATATTTATTTAATACCGTGTATTATAGAATTTTATGAGATATCTTCGCAATATAAAACAATTAATTTGATTTTATTCCGATTTTAATAATAAATAATATATTTGAGAATGATACTACGTCAAATTTCAATTTATGATTTTAATCCAAGAGTCTCGTGGGTCTCTCGTTAGCAGAAACCTATCAGATGATAATGGATAGCCTTGGTGACCTAGATTTGTCTGAATCTGGCAGTACGATGAAACGTCGCTAATTTTACTGCACTGACAGGTCCCACTTCAAGACGATACTTAATTGTTACAATTGTTCGGTCTAAAACAGATATATTAAATACAAATATTAGATAGAGTTATAGGGACAGTCAAGATTTTCCTACATAACCTTACATCTTTCCGTTAGCTATCACAAAAATTATTATGACTGAAAAATGGATCATTTTTTTTTACTTTTAAAATGTTAAAATGTACGATTTCTAAACCCATCTATTATGAAAAACTAAACGCTTCACCAAACAGTCACATAAAATAACAATTCTCATTCTAGGCTACCTTCATCTAATTCCATCCTGTGTTAATCTTGCGCGCGCAACTTTATAAATCTAATTTTCGATGCGCAAAATCATTTTAATCTGAATTTCGATTCGCAACACAAAGCATAACTTCGATAAAAGTCACGTCAAAAGCAAAAATAAATAGCAGTAATGTGGTCCTCCAATAGACTATATATTTATAACTACGAAAGGGTTACTGTCGTTTACATGGAAATACTTGACCAACTCCAAATAGAGCGCTAACGAGACGTCCGGATCGTTAACGCGTCTACCTTTGAAGACGCAGTAGAAACGCCGCACGTACAATATTCACGCCATTCAGATAAAAACCGTTCTATGCGGTAAAAGTCTCAATAGACCTTAAATATTAAACGTAAAAAGATTTTTAAAGCCTTTCACTTATAAAGCATTAACCTTGAAGCGTTAAATTTAAATTTACTTTATATCCATGAACTTCACACCTCCGACACCTTCGCTATTGCACTATGTCGAACAATTAGACCTATTGTCCAAAAACACCTATTGTTAGATTCTGGCTCTATCTTCAGATCAGCTCCATGATTCCGCATGATTGCATTACCACCGACGTTATAGGTTGCCAAATTTTGTCTCGATTTGATGCCAGCAGATGCTTGAAAAATGAATTACAAATTCTGAACTTGCAAGGTATACCAACGAAACAAGTTAAATAAAATCTTGTAACAAAACTATAATTTATCTGTCGATAAATACATACATATATCTCTAAGAGCGTTATGTTGAAGTTACACAGAATACCTAACTTCCAAGACAACGGTAAACTCAATCAAATCAAATACAAGCATTTTCCAAAACCAGGTACTTGATTCTTTCTAATTTCAAATGCTAATTTCAAAGTGCTTGCTTCTAAATTGGCGGATTTGTATACAAACCTTCATCCCTTATTTTATCCTGTAGGGTTGGAACATCAAAAAATTGTTCTATAATAGGTGTTTATGTTCTGAAAGAAACCTACTGTCAAAATTTCATGATTCATGCTCCAGTATTTCAGGCTCTATGATCGTTTATCAGTCTGTAAGGACTCTTCTTTATGTATAATACAGAATATACCGTGATAATTATAAAACAACCATATTTAAGTTACGAAATATCGTTATTTTTCCATATAAAATATACCAAAAATGTCATTTGGACCGAAAAATAAACTTGCCGCTTAGTTAGCGTTCCAGCTCATTGCGTCACTGCCTCTGGCACGGGAATTTTAAAGCCTTGAATAGCTATTCAGTTCAAGGTTTTACACTTTAGGTACAAAGAAATAGTACAACGAAAGATACGATACGAAACGATATTTCAATATTTTTTATAAAAGTAAGTTATACATTATTCATAATAATTATTTGTTTACTGCAAAAACAAAAAGAAACATTTAAAAGTAAACAAACAGGTTCATTTAAAACGAAATCCGCAAACACGTTCCCCTCCGAATATCTGCATCGCGTAAAAGCGCCGCCGTCATCCCGTATTCCTTGTGACAGAATCGATCCAATCACAAATAGAAACTAAACTTGTAAGATAAGCTGTACACGACATCACAAAGGTGGTCGGGTAGCAAAATCCGATTCGTCATAAAAGTATAATAATAGTGGGTCGGGGGTGCCGCAACAACGGCGGTGACCTACACAGCGCGCGCCGCCGCGGCAGTCTTCTGTCGAGCTTTCTAATGACCTCAGGCGTTCTGTGTTGCGCGATAAAGCACATTTAATCCTCTGAAACTGATAAAAACTTAATCGTGATTCGAATTTCGTTTGCGTCTCGTGTGGTGAACTTTTAGGACAGGCGCACTCGGCTTTTTCCCATGAACGGTGGTTGCGTCACAAAAATGAACTCTAAACACTAAAGGATAACTCTGTTTATAATTAGCTCGAAGCGTGTGTCAGCAAACCGAAAGCTTTATAGGTAAGTACACGATTTAGTTTTGAGAAAGTTTGTTATACTCACGAGTGGCTTTATAACTAATTTTAGAATCCGTGTAGATTTAACGAACTCACAAATGCTATGTTTACTTCGCAATACGCGGTGATATGGTAGTTATGTCGGCATCAAAACCGTGTCAAGAGTTAGCGAGATCTCTACATACTCTTTATATTGAAGCGATAAGTACTGTAGTTATGAAGCCAAGTATCATTTTAAAACGCTTTGTGGCATAAATATTTACTAACGAGCGTCAAAGCTACTTTTTAATTTAAATTTATGAAGGTGAATCCGCTTACCATTTGATACATCTGAATTAAATATGTTCGGGTAAGTTTATAATGATGTAATTTATTACTCTTTTCAAGTGAATGTCTGAAAATGTTATTTTAAATGCTATAATGTACTTTTGCGCGAACATAAATTCATTATTGACAATGTTATTTATTTTCATTTATTTACACTCCACGTTTTACCTTTTTAGCAAGCATTTTAACGATTGTACGCTTTTAATTGAAACTTTGATTTTAAATAAAAGTAGTAACTCTTTTACTTTCATAATTTTGTTGACGTAAGCAAATATTACCCACCTATTATTTGTTTGGTCACGAAGCATCGCGTGATGCCTTTATATAACCCTGTACATATTACAAAAAGTACTTACTTGTGACACTGTAATCAATATTAGGTATGAAAAGTACATTTTTTAACAGTTCTCAGTTTTAAAGCACTGTGAACGTAATCTGGACGGCTTAAGAGATTAAATTCGTTTCGTTAGCACCTAGAGGTTTAGTTCAGTTAAATTTAAATCAGCGCTATAAAGCAAAGGACGGAAGATTAAATCTTATTCGTCAATTAGATCGAGTGAACTTTAATTCCAACGATGATTTTAATTAATTGATTAACTTTGAAATTACATCATTGCTTTTTTGTTACAGGTTGATGATATGAAAATTACACCAATATAATAATGTAACTATGAAAAAGATTTTATGCTTTGAAGCGAGGAAGAAGAATAATCGCTATGTATTTCAAATTATTTCAATATTATTGGTTTTACCCCCCATTTTCCGAGCTCAAAATACCCTGGGCTGTTCGGACGTAATTAGAAATAATAAATGCTCATGTTATACATTTGAAAATGGTAAAGTTTAATATATATTTCAAGTTCTTTCTTCATAATAATTCATAGAATAATAATCTACACAATATTGTACTTTTCAGCTTTATTTCTTGATTGCCAAGATACATCTGCTAAGGATATTAAAAATGCTCTTAAGAGTGTATCTAATGTACACTCATTTACTGTGTATGACCTCGACGGCAGTGAAGAAGCTTTGGGACCACATTTTATACCACAAGGAGTTTGCATCAAACATATACTTATATCAAGAACGAGCATAAGGGATATTGATGATGAGACTTTTATGCCGCTTAGGAAGTGCCTTGAAACGTTAAGCATTGTATCCAGCAAAATTAAGGTTATGCCTCAAAAGGCATTCTCCGGCATGCTGAAATTGATATCGATCGAGCTCACTTCGAACTATATTGAAGAAGTACCAAGTTACAGTTTTTACTCTCTCCCGTTAATGAAGCTTAATTTAAAAGGGAACATGATACAATATATTTCGGATGCGGCGTTTTCAGGAGTAGAACAAACGCTAACTGAAATTGATTTAAGCGAAAATAATCTTACTTCATTTCCCATACTTTCGATTTCCAAATTAAAACATCTGAGGTCCCTTCGATTAGCATGGAATGAAATGTCTTCTTTCCCCTCTGTTGAAAATTCTGATTTAATATCCCTGGAATATTTAGATCTAGACTCTAATAATTTTGAATTTATTTCGGAAGACTGCCTTAAATTTAGTCCGTCCCTGACGATATTATCGTTTCACTTTAATTTCATCAACGGTATTCATTACCGGGCATTTTATTCCCTTGTTAATTTGAAATCTTTGGATTTGAGTCATAACAGGATTAAGATCTTGAACACTAATCTATTTCAGAATAATAAACTATTAGAATTTATAGATTTAAGCCACAACCATCTGCATCATATTCATGGCCTACTTTGCAACATGCCGTCTCTCACAGAAGTATTTTTAAGTCATAATAATATATTGGAAGTGCCAATCGATTCGTTTCTAAATTCGAGTAATATTAGTAAGATACACTTAGAAAAAAATTGTATCAACAACATAAATAGTGAGAGTTTTAGTGATTTAGATAATTTAGAAGAGTTGCATCTAGATTTTAACTATTTGAATCAAGTGCCACATAATATATTAATGAATACCAGAAACCTAAAGACATTAAGATTAGACAATAATAATTTTAGTGATTTAAATAATAACACTTTAGAATCCTTAGTAAACTTAAAAGATATCAAAATGAATAATAATAGACTCAAAACTATTTTGAAACATCATTTCCGTAATTGTTTGCAAGTGGAAGAAATATACTTAGACCACAATAAAATTAACTTTATTGAGCTAGGTACGTTTACTTTGATGACACGTTTAAAGTACTTAACGTTACATTATAATAATATCATAGAATTACTTGATATTTTGCCCAAAGGTAAATCAAATTTGCTCACATTGTACCTTAATTCAAATTCGTTATCGTCAATAAATAATTTCATACTTCGATCTCAAGAACGCTTATATCAGTTTAGTTTAAAAAACAACCGATTAAAGTTTGTAACAAAGACGACTTTTAGTAACTTAACCTACTTAACTCGTTTGGAGTTAAATAAAAACGAAATCTCAGTAATAGACGACTTCTCTTTTCAACGACTGTCATCGGCACGATATTTAGACTTACAGCAAAATAGTCTACGAAACATCACAAGTTACACGTTTTTTGGTTTAAGTGAATTAGAAGACTTGGATGTTTCAAATAACAGAATTTCATACATTTACGACATGGCTTTTGACACATTAAAAAAGTTAAGAAGCCTGAATCTCTCTAACAACCCTTTAAAGATATTACATAAAAACATTTTTCAGCAAGGCCTGCCTTTGAGTACACTTTATCTAGATAATTGCGAAATTCAGCTTATTGAAAACGGAACTTTTCATGGCTTGAATAACCTTAAATATTTATCTTTGAAAAATAATTCTTTGAAATCTACAGACTTATTGGCTCTCGATGTCTCAGGTTTAAAATTCTTGGCATTGTCTTACAATATTCTTGACTATCTACCGGTGGAAGCATTTTCGCAACTTCCACTCTTAGAAGTTTTGCTCATGGAACATTGCAACATAGAAAATATTTTAGATGATACTTTTGTGTACAATAAGAATTTGTTAAAACTGAACATAGCTCAAAATATTATAAGTACAACTCCAACAAAATTATTTGGCCTACATAATTCTATTTCAGAATTCAACATTAGTAATAACTTCTTGGACTACGTCCCTTATAATACTCTCCATAATTTTACATACTTGGAAACTCTAGACATAGCAGATAATTTGTTGCCGAAAATAGAGTTAAGTGGTTTTGAAAAACTTACAAAACTAAAACATTTAATTTTGCGAAAAAATGAAATTCAATCCATTACATCGAGAAAAAAAGTTGTACTACAAGAACTGGTGCAGTTTGATATAAGCTTTAATAAATTAAATTACCTACCACCTGTCATATTTGAGAACTTTCCGAATATGCAAAATTTAAACATTTCATATAATGATATCATTAATTTTGATTTTTTGACATCATACAAACAATTTGGGGTTTCTTTAATCAACATAGATGTTAGTAAAAATCCTGTCATTTCATGGACCACATCTAAAAAAGTAAATAACAATAATACTTTGATTGCAAACTTATATGAACTGCACATTTGTTCAACTAATTTAAGTAATATTGAAGACATTACTTTTGAATTGTTCACAAGCTTACAACACCTTTACTTGAAATTTAACAAAATTAGGCGACTTTCTATTAGTCCGTTCTCAAAACTAACTCTCTTAGAAAACTTAGACTTGAGCTATAACAGGATTACACATCTTAAGACTAGTCATTTCCGAGGACTTACTAAACTGAGCACTTTATGTTTGTCCAATAATAATATTGAGTCTATGGAATCTTTTGATGAAGACTTAAACAATTTAAAGCTTTTAGATCTCTCTTATAATAAATTACAAAATATACTCAATGAAGACCTTATTAACTTGAAAGAGCTCACAGTTCTATATTTAAGTTACAATAATATTAAATATATATCAGTAACGGCTTTCAAAAATCTTAACAAAATAGTACAAATTGACCTTGAGCATAACAAACTTCAGAGCATACCACTTGAACTTTTGATTTCAATAGAAAATCACGTCCAGGACATATCTTTGAAAGGTAAAATATATATTTCATTATTTTTTATATTCATTCTTTTTTATTTTTTAAATCTAATTATTCTTTATTTCATTTACTTAATTTCAGATAACGTGATAATTTGCAGATGTCAAAAGAATAATACATGGACGTGGATACAAGACCATCCCAAGATAATAAAACCAAACGCAGTGGTATGTTATAATGATGACTATCCAAGAGAAAAATGTAATTTCCCAATGATTGCTCAAGTATCGATCGATAAACATAATGACAATTCAGTATCAGTATCTTGGTTTATTCGAAATCGTACAGCGATAAAAGGTTTACAAATTCTTTACTATAACGAGGATATAGATACGGATGTAAGTATTGCTAGTCGTATCTTTCCTTCATTTCCCTTCTCAATTTTATTTCAGTTTAATAGTATTACGCGTTTTTTATTTTTTGTAGGTAAAATCTAAATATATCGATAAAAGTGATATGTCAACTTATATCACTAATCTACGATCAAACACAAATTATATTGTTTGTGTAATAACCTTGTACGATGATCAAATGATTAGTATAGAGGAAGAAGAGATGCTAAAAGTAAATGATACTGATGTCGAGGCAAACACAACTATGAGAATGAGCCGAAATATTGCAGCGATGCTAATTTCACAATCGCCTTCGAGCGAATGTGTTTCGTTTGATACTTACAAAAAAACGGCAACAGTTAAACAAAAACCAAAGAAAGTTTTTCATTTTTCTTCGTTCCTTAACCGGCGTTTGGGATTAATTGTTGGATGTACTTTGGGATTTATTGTGTTTTTTATTATGGTCTCTGTTTTGTTGTATACAAAAGTTAAAGAAAGAAAAAGGATTGCGAAATCCGATCCAGCGTGGTCGGAGATGAATGATTACCATTCTATGCAAAGTAAAGAAGACATTTTGCAGAATTCCACAACAGCATCCACTGATAATATTTTGTTAGGGATGACGAAGAATCGAAATTCATCCTTAGACCAATTAAAATAATATTAGATTTAGAGATACTCCTTCGAACGACTAGCTGGTAGAATAAACTTGAATTAAGTGTAGGCAAGTTTAAATGAACACGCGTCGAGTACTTGTTAATTTGTTATGTGTAACAAAAATGTTTCTTTATTTTTTAACCAAAGTACGAGTACAGGTTTTATGTCATATATGCGTGTATGTTAATGCAAACATGTTATACCGAGGTGTTCATTGTCGTGACTTAAATAATAAATTCGGCCAATTTTAATGGTTGTAATGTTGTGTACTAGTGTTATATAAGAAGTATTCATTTTGTTTTTCATAGGTTATCTTTTTGTGATAATAATGTTTAGGATTCGGACTGATTAGGTTTTCATTGGGTATCATTTGTAAAATTACTCATAATGGCTTTTTATATTAAAACGCAGGGCTCAAGAAGGCGTGCTAATACTCTAATGCTTCTATTATGTACGTAAATTATAACGACTCTTGACGCGTTTTCATTCAACTTGTAGGTTCACAGAGAATTCTAAGTACCACTTTAATTACGCATTAGAATGTTAATAGATGCTGAAATATTTATGAATACTTGCTTTTAACTATATTCTTGTAGAAAGTAGTGGTTAGGTAGGTAGTGATTGTAATTATTAGATATTTCAAATGTTTATTATGCTAGTCATAGGTAGAGAAGAAATATATTGAAATAAAATTGTTGGAACAACCAAGTCTTTCTGTTTGACGTCTGACCTTTACACCTATTTGTACTACTATTTTGTAGTTAAACAGTAATAATATGTCCTAATGTTGAGAAGCTTTCTCTACTATTAAATATATTTAAATACATTAGTTATCTGTACACTTATATATAAAGTTGGTAGTTTTTACAGTTTGTCGTAGTCCAGTCGTTACTTATATTTAAAACAATACAAAAAAATCGTTGAAGTAAATTTTATCCTTGGTATCAAACAGAAAATGTACTTTACAAATTTACTGTAAAGCTAATAAAGAAACATGGCCACTTAACTGAAGATTCTTTGTTAGGGAGTAGAAAATGAGTTAATAAAAGTTGTTCAAAGTATTTTATAAGTATCTACAACGTTTTCACTCTTATAACGGGACCTTCATTAAGCGGCATTGAGAGAAACAATGGTCTTAGAAAATGCACACTTTATATAAGAAAAGCGAATAGAATATTATGATTTGTCGATACCAATAGTATCGAATAAATTTCCGTGGAATGAAATCGAGCATATCGATTTGTTTCCATCATAATTACAGTATTCATTTATAATATTACGTATTGTTTCAAAATTAACGTACGTATTATTGACCGGCGGGGCGGAAAGGTCACCATACCGGTCTGACACGCAATGGGTTCAGCGTTCAATC
>DWRA01004830.1:0-10456 GCA_018250295.1 Spathilepia clonius
ATTACAATGGATGTATGTAAGTCATTAATTATTGTCTTGGCCAACGTAGTAAGACCTACTTAGTAGCAGACTTTGATAGCACTGTTAAAAATAGAACTACTCACCTATTTTGAAAACGTAGTACACTACGTAAACGTATATACGTCAGTATAGAAAAGTAGGTGTACTAACACCTACTTTTCTTTCTTTTAATATAGCAATAGTAAATGTTTGTTATGGTTACTAATTTTTAATTTGGTATTTAATTAAAAAGGTCGACTGGTTTTCGAAATTATGCGCGTATTTCAAAAATTAATTAACTATATCTCAGGAAGCTTATATGCTTTAGCTTTTTATATGGGCGAAGTTTAGCTATAAGTAGGTGTTTGGGCTTATCTATCTGAAAGACACAAGCATTGGAACCGTAGGTAATAGATGATGAGCTATGAACTCGAGTTAAGATACTCGAAATTTTCTGTGCAAAATATGGATAGATAGACATATAGTGAAAACGTACTAGATTTTGAGTATTTACACTACACGCTATTAATTAAAGGACATACATTTATCGAAATTATCGATCCTACTTTGTATTTTCCAAACCACTGGATAACCAATTACAGATGACTACTACTATTAATTTATAATTCCTTATATCTTAATAAAGTTTAGTTCAACTGGTAATTCCAGTTTTACATACAACTTAAGCAGATAATCAGCCTTCAATCTTCCTTCAAGTTTCGACACGGGAAAAACGCAGAAGGTACCTACATGACATCATCTAGGCACTTTCTGTATATTAAAAATGTAATTTAATGTTACTGTGCATATCTATCAAAGTTTTATGTGTTATTAAGTACCAAAATACTTGTACAATAATTGGATAAAGGAGTCAGTTAAGCCCTTACTAAGTTAGAGTAACCACTATCCCAACAGTTGAAAAGTTTAGACAATGACTACCTAATTATTGTCTTATTTTTTTTGGCTTTTTGAAGTAAGTAGTAAGTATTGTTTTTATCTTACGACCCAACTTCACTGCCACAAACAATCTTAAATGAGGTTACGTCTCTCCTCGTATCTTAGTGTATCATATCCACGTAAAGCGCCTTCAAATTAATAATAAAATATAATAACATACCTTCACTGCAATGCTTTAAGGTAATGTGAAGGCCTATTACGTTATAAATTATATACCTAAGAATCATCATTGAATAGGCATCTTCCTACGCACTTTAAGTACCTACCTACATCATTTAACTGATTCTTATGAAACTTAAATTTATCACTATTTTTTAAAGGTCACGATCATCTGGATTGTAGATGGTACATTTCAAATTCCTTTGTGTATCCAAATAGCCTTTCACAAATCATTTTCGACACATGTAGCAATCTTCGATATAAAAACGATCTTTGGTAACAACTAAGTATTGTGAAATAAAGCATTAATAGCTTTTGCATTGATCTATACAAATAGCCAGTCTTCACGCAAACATCTAATTTAAAATAAGTATATATCTGTTATGGAAAAACTAAATGACCCCGGTGAGATGAATAACTAAATTTTCGATCGGGCATCAAACATTGAACTATGCACGTCAGACTGGTTTCGTGACCGCTGCCGTAAGGGTTCATACATACCCGACATATACCCGTAATAAAATAATTAATATAGGCCTTTCCTTCCTCCTTTTACTGCCATATCAATCTAATTGGTTAATGGATTAGTCATTTCATTTTTATAAACCTTATGTCTTTTACATAACTTGTTTAATAAAAGTAAAAGTTAAGCAGCTTTCGCCCATAAGGATTCAATATAACGACCACAAAATGCATTTTTCTCTTTCAGATGAAATAGAAAGTAACATCACGTACGCGATAACAGGCCAAAGGGGATATGACAATGAAGATTACATAATAATCGGGCCAGAGCGAATCGCCGTAAGAAATACCCGATTGCCAACATTTTTCCTACAACCAGGTAGGTACATGTACACCGAAGGAGCCCATTTCACTTTTCATTGCCATTGATCTTTTATCGAGGGACTTTACCACACTCGCAACCTTGATACAGGAGTGAGGTATTTTTTCCTACTTGGTTTTTTCATTCTTTACTGTTGATGGAAGATCCTTATTATCTCAACTATTCGATTTCACAATGACTGTATTATAACATAACATACGATCTTTACATTGATAACGTGTCAATCATAATACTATGCATAATCATTTTTATACAACCTACATACTATAATACTTGTAATCACAGCTAAGGCCTAATTCTCTAATTTCATTTCTGTTTATTTTTATTTAATCACAATTACGTCATTCTCATATTTCAAGTAACTCTTTATTCTAATCAAATAACTTTTCCAAATATACAGTCTATTGTTTCCACCTTATACTACTACTATTAATCTTTATTCACGCCTTTTCTATCATCCATTGACACTGTTCACAGGTTTGAGCAGAATTGAAAATAAGACTAATGCCACAGGTAAGTATTTAAACAATATAACCTACTGTTTATTTAATAAATAACAGTCTATAGTCATAGCAGGGCACTAGTATTCCTTATCTTAGATAAACAAAGATACAAGTCGAAAGGTAAGGACGATCACTTCGTGGTGGACTCTGGTGATGCCACTGTCACATTTTCTTCTGCCTAATCACAGTAGAGGCAACTTGTTTTGGTTTATAGATATTAGTAGTTTATGGAGGTTGGTAAGGGAGAGAAATTTGTATAAGGCATTACAACTCAGTTGTCACAGGTAACGACCATCTGAAGCTGCCTGCAGTGCCAATTTCCATCTCGGGTTGATTGCCAATAACAAGGGTCAACAGTGGCTATTTACCATCGTGTGGATTGCATATTTATTTATTACTTGTATAAGACAGAGAACTATACCAATATTAATAAAAAAAACTTGAGCTTTTAAAAATCATAAAACTTACATTATAAGACAAATTTTATTTTCCAAAGTTATATAGGTATAAAATTGCTAGATACACTAATAAAACAAACAACTACTTTGGAAACTTTTGTATGTATGTACTAGATAATTGTGGAAATGAGGTCTAACAACCCTGCCAAGATTGTTGCAGCCAATTATGAAAGATTTGAAATCATAGTTCAGTTTTTAATTCTGAAATGAGGCCCCATGGCACCTACTTCCAGCTCATAGTATCATTTGAGTACCCTTAATTTCTGGTAACACTGACAGTATGGGGCATTTTAACGTTATATTGTCCACAAATCAGAGACCTATTTGGGATTGGACAGTGATGACCATTAATTAATAAGTTGTCTGCTTGCGAATTCACTGTGCCCATGAAAAAAAATATATTAAAAGAAGACAATTCCTAAGTAAAAATATTTCAGACACCAAAATTTCTATGTGAAAATATCATTTTGCAACCCATATTTAGAAAGAAATTTTATATAAATATGCAAGTAATAACGCTCAACAAATTCAAATTTCTAATACCAAATCTTGTTTCAGATGACACTGAAGAATCATACATGATTCAACAAGTTTTAAATGCAAGGGAGCCGATACTAGACCACATGGCTAATGAAATAACTATAGCTTTAATGCATGAAATGGTTAATAACTTCAGAATATTTGCCAGTAAAGTACCTGTTAGGAACTATTACACTTATAATAATAATTACAATAATTAAACTAGAAGATACATCTGTTTTATTTTCCTCATAATATTTAGTAAATTACAAAATATATTTAAGAAGTTATCACTCAACCTTAAAATACTTAGATTATTTTAGATTTTTACACAAATTGGTTCTCAAAAAGCATCACCTAACGATTCTTCCATGAACTTCTTGTAGATAGCCATAAACTTTGCAACAAATGCTTCTAAATGAAATATAGGCTTATTCCCCATTCTCATTCTGTGCTCAAATTGAGCCGCATAGCTAGCTACTTGGCATTTCATAGCCATATCGCAGTTTCTAACCAACTCCTTAAGTAGCCCAGCGAATATCATATCTGGAGGCACACCATGTATTATCAATTCATACAATTTCTGTCGAACCTCTCCAAGTTTCTTAGGTGACTGTTCTGATAGAATCATAGATGCAGTTTCTTTGATATACTTTTGCCAGTCTGGTTCGGGGACCTTTTGATCAGCTGTGAATGGGTATTGTTGTACTTTACATGCCTCACACATGAGCAATGCGCGCCGCAGGTTGCGGTCTGCACAAGCAGCTATGCGCATTGCTAGCTCTGATGGCAAACTCAACCCTTCTTTTTTACAAACTGCATGTAAAACTCCCGCAATTTCTGGCTCTGTTGGTGCCGGAACGCGTATTGTTAGGCACCGTGACCTTATTGCTGGAATTACTCTTGAAATTGAGTTCGCTATGAGAATAAGGCGACATGTAGCCACATATTTCTCCATGGTACGACGTAAGGCGTGCTGAGCGTCTTTCGTCAGGTCGTCGACCTCGTTTAGAATAACTACCTTGAACTCACGCTGCCCCGAAGAGTCGATTTGATGTGTCTGAGCTACATTCTTAACTAAATCCATAATAACGACACGATCATGAACACCGACGTCAGTTGGGTTAACCTCAATGTGATAATTGCTACTTACAGTCATGATTTCTATTTTCTTATTTGAAGGAGTTGTAAAATGCATAGTTTCTTGCCTTAAACGTTCTGCTCCAGAACCATATAGTTCTCTTAGTAAACACATAATCCTGGTCTTCTTACCGGCCCCCGATGGGCCGTAAACAAGGAGATGTGGAAAATCACTTTGTTGTACTAGACTTTTCAATCTAACAGCTTGGTCTTTATGAAAATCTAATTTCATTAGATCTTTCGGACGGTGTTTATCAACCCAGAGACTCATATCTTAGCAATTTATAAAAATAAAATATATGTTTTCTGTAAAATTGAGAATAAATGACATCCAACTGACATCAACAAAACAAAACAAAAAGGGCGCGCTTTTAAATGTCATAATTTGTCAAAATCAAAAATAACCGCTTCTTACACATACTACAATTAATTATTATTTTTTGAGTAGTATTGGTTTTGATAATAAAATAAACTTTCTAATATAGCTATATAACATATTGACAAAGTACGGGAAAAAAGGAATCACACAATTTTATCTGATTATTAGTAAATCTTATAATTTGTTGTATTTATGTCTTCAATACTTATTGGTATCTTTAGATGCCAAATTCAGTACATTATATTTACTAAAACATTATTTAGCTATAAAGTAGTGAGAGGCTGTACGATATAAGTTATCCTTACCTGCAACAAAAACGACATTATAACCTAAAAACAGTGCGTGCTTTTTGACAATTGACAGAATCAATTAGTGTTTCATTTCAAATGCAAATTGAATCAGACGCTAAATTAGCAACAACGTAATAAACAAAAATATTAATGATACAAAAATGTTGATATAGTCATTGCTTGTCAAAAATTTTAGCTATACTTGTAATCGATGTGTGTTTAAAACCATATGTTAGTAATTTGTAAGAAACAATGTTTTTTGTTAGCTTAACTTTGCGGATTTTGTGCTTTATTATTGTAAAAGAGTGTTATGGTGACATTGGCGAGCAGTATAATCTTTATGGAGATGCAGGCCGAGCGTACACCTTCGAAATTTACATAGGTCGCCCTCCACAGAAGGTAAGCCATAGAAATTCTATTACACATGAGTACCCACATTAAACTAAGCGATATGCCTTTGTACGTTGAGTCTAAAATTACATCTGGCGTAGTTGCACGTATATATTTATATAATGTCTCAATCCAACATCGGAGTATTCTATTTTTTTATTTCTGAAAGTCATAGGTCAATGTGACATAAAAGTATACCATAACTATATTCCCTTATAAAAATAGATACCATGCCTTTATGTGAGGTAACAAAACCAATAAAGGAATGGGGCTCCTTAATTTTTGTAACAATTATTGGACCCATAATTCCCAACCAGCTGTTTACCAAGAATATAAATTAATATTAAAGCTAGGTATACTTATATAATTTTAGTATATATATTTTTTTGAAATGTTGAAACAATGACATTTTACTCATGCTTAATTGCATTGTTTTATATACTGTTACTTGATTGGCAACATCACAAGTTTATACAAGAATTATTTTTCATTTCCTATCCAAACTCAATACAATGTCAGGTATAGCCACAGCATCTGTTTTAAAATACAATTTATTTTTAATAAGAGTCAGTATTAAAAAAAATCAACCATCCAATAGACTACAAGTTAAGAAATGCCCTTTCTCGTGGTTTAATGTTGCAGTTTAATCCTAGAGTATGGTGTAATCAGAGGCACTTATTTTAAGTAACAGCATTAAATTAGGGAATGTTTGTAGCAGTAGTGGACTTAAAATTACCTCTGCCATTCTCTATAATTATATGCTGTTATTACCAGTTACAATTATGGGCTAAAACAAAACACTCTTTGTTGTTCTTCAAAGGCGGTTTGAAGTTTGACGTTCTGGTTTGAAGGGTGTTGTAAGGGAGATAAACTTAACAAGGCATTCCATCTTAGTCCTCAGGGGTAGCAACGCATCTGTGGGCGACTTCAGTTGGGATTCTAGTTTTATCTGGGATGGATCACAAATGTCCATGGGCGGCAGTTGCCACTTACCATCAGGTGGACTGTGTGCTCGTTTACTACTCCAATGTATAAAAAAAACAGGCCCCAATAGTCAGTGAAAAAGAAGTTTGTCTACGATATATTTGCCACTTCTCATATCTACTGCAGAGTTCAGCACACTAAATCTGTTGATAAATTTGCATTTGTCGACACATCTTTTTAAGTTGTTAGTCATTTAACTGGTGTAACTCTAAATAACATAATTTTCCTATCTATTTTCAGTTAAATGTTTTGGTAGACACTGGGAGTGCAACTTTGGCTATTGCATCATATGCCAGAAAAGACAGCAACATATATTATCATTCGGAGAACTCAACAAGCGTTTTCAATAGTGGAAAAGAAGTAAGTTAATATAATAATAAGTTATTAAGTATATATTACTCAATTGATATTTCGATGACCCGCATGGCGGAGTGGTCACCATACCGGTCTGACACGCAGTGGGTTCCAGGTTAAATCCCCGGTCAGACAGAAATCTGAATGATTAATTTAGATTTCCATTCTGGGTCTGGGTGTTTGTGTATTTGTCTTTGTGTGTGTCCATGACACCCACGACACAGGATTCCCTAATCCTACTGTGGGGCTGTGAGTGTATAAAGTGTTTTTTTTTATAAGTGTCTTTTTTATATTTTTTTTTACAAAAGTACAAAAACTGTAGATATTATATTGAAATGACCGAAGATATGTTTATGTAGATCAAACTGCCATTTCTCAAAGCTCTTGAAGGTGATAGAACCCTTCATGGTTAGTCTTGAGGCACCATCGACATACTTACTTTCAGCTTTAGCTCTTAACCCTCTTATGGTAAAAGGGAGACCTTTTTAATTTCTCATATACTCATAAAAGTGTAGAATAAAAATTTCAAATTTGAATCCTGCAATCTCAATGTGAGATACCAAATTTCAGCTACTAGGCTATCACTGTTTATGTTAAACATGATTACACTTCTTATTTTCAGGTGCAAGCTAGATACTCTCAAGGGACGTGGGTTGGTCGGCTGGTTTCTGATCTGGTCCGCTCTCCGGTATTGCCTTCAATTCCAGAAGTAAGATGTGATGTGGCACTTATCACTAAGTCTCACAATTTCTTCATGAATGGATCTCGTTGGCAGGTATTGTTCATTTAATGTTGTAATATAGAAATAAAAAGTAATTTTGTGTGGTAAAATTATTGGAATCTATTTTTGCTGCTGTAGTTTACACTGTGTTGTAAAGGGCAGTGTTTCCCAATAATATTATGAACACCAATGATGCCTTATTAATGTATCTCTGTGTTCAGATACTAAAAAATATTCACTTAACATAGTTAAAGTTATTTATTGGGGAATTGCAGATATATTAAGGAAATATATTTTTTCAGGGTCTTTTAGGCCTGGCGTATCTTCCAGTTGGTGCATGGGGTGAAAATGTTGTTGTTGGTTCCTGGCTAGACTCTGTTGAACATGCTGTAAACAAACCAATGTCTTTTCGACTAAAGCTTTGTGGGGCTCGGAGTACTACAAATGCTACACATTATGGGAATTTGGAAATTCTTGGTGAGTTATTTTATGAATCGAGAACACAGTAAGCTAACATAATCCAGAGTATTTTGTCTTACTCGTACTGTATCTGATTGTATGCAGCTGGTTATAATCCCAATTATTTTCCAATACTGGTCTCCTATCACAACTGAGGGAGGCCTGGAGAGTACTCCAGCACTTTGTCTCACTCAGTCTAATGCATATTTACAAGCACATAATCTCTCTAAAACAATTCAGATATGAACTAGTTGTCATAATAGTGAAAGATGTTTTGTGAGGAAACCTGCAAGACTAAAGGTTCGTAATATTATTTTTAAAAGTATATGAAATTTATACATACTTGACTAGTGTTGTATGTTATTCCCAAACTCAGCCAGTAGTGTATTGATGAATAACTTTATTATTGCAGATGACAATGTTCAGACTGAAGGCCAAATGTTTCGTACTAGAATTCTACGGAAATGGTGGTATGAAATTGGGGTACTATCAGTTAGGTTATTAAATTCAACTACAACAGACCAATTAACAGGAACAGGAAATAATACTGAGAAGCAACTGGACAATATGACGAAATATCAGGGTGTAACTGATACGAATGCTCGTGATATTGATGTAGAAATGTGCTTAGCGCTTAATGAAGAAAAAAGCATAGTGGATAGTGGCACCACAAATATAAGGCTGCCAGATTCATTGTTTAGACAGGTGAGTTGACTTTTTTAATAAATAATCAATCTGAAATTAAAGTGACTGTTTTCATAGCGAAAAAAATCGAAGTTTATAGTTTTCACTTTGTACATGATTCTAATTGGTTGTAAGATCATGTCCTCTTCCATGTGCTTCTTTTAATGATGTTGGCGTCTATTGAATTCAATAATAAGACGTATTTTAAATTACATTGTAATTGGTAGAATAGAACAAAAGTACTGAAATATTAAGATTATTTCATATTTTCAGGTTGTAGATCAACTAAGAAATGCAGCTCAGACATCAAATATGTTAATTTTAGATGACTTTTGGTATCATGGAGAGGTATGTAAGTCAGTGTATTAAATGAATTTGTTTTAATAGTAATTCCTTAAAAAACGTGTTATTCCTTAAAAAATGTGTTTACGGAAAGGCAAAAGACTATTATGCCAAATGGTCTTTTGGTATGTTAGTCTTTTTGCCTTTCCTAGCTTTTACTTTGCCTAGCTGCATATAAGACAGAATTGTGCAGTTACTTGTTGCAAACAGCATTTTTTACATAGTACTGACGAGTATCTTATGCTTGAACTGTGTATATTAATTTATAGTACATGCTGTGTACAGTTTTCAATTATGTGTTGTAAAATTGTTTTATTTTTTTCAGGCAGCGTGTTGGCCAGAACCCCAGGAGTGGTCTCTTCCGTGGCTTGCGATAGACTTGCTTAGTATTGAAGCTGATAATGAATATTTTACGTTGGAGATACCACCGCAGGTATTTTAATTTCTTTTGTTAAGACTCATAATGCAGTGAGGCAATCATTACAATTACATATGTCCACCTTCTTGCAGTATAGTATTAATAGGCATTATTTAAAAGTTTGAGGCAATTTAACCACACATGACATGACAAGAATATGCTTATAAGAACATCGTATTTAGCTATTATACTCAAGTTAAATATAGAATCAGAAATCAAGGCAAGAAATAGATGCTTATGGTAACAGATATTGCAAGATACAGAAATACAGAGTAATAAGTTGAGAGTGATAGAACGTCTTGTAGTTTGTCTCTGACATAACCACTGCCACAGCTGTCTCTGCCTAATAGCAGCTGTGTTTAACATCACTGTCTTCTGATTTAAATGATCAATTAATTCTAATTTATGAATGTATGTTAAAAAAAGCGTAATACTATTTACAGAATTTCATGCGAGTAGTGTCAGCTCGTAATAATAGTAGAGACAGTGGGACCGTTTCGGAGTTCTGTTATAAGTTGGGATTGGAAGCTGGTGGAAAGGAGACCATCCTCGGATATACGGCAATGGAGGGTTTGCAGGTGAACTTTATCTTACTGAAAATATGTGCAATTTCCAGGCACTCTTGCCTTGTTAGTTAGTAGGTGGTAAAACACTTCACAGTTCCTTTTTGAAGTCACCAGTGTCATTCCTATGTTTTAGTTTGTGTTAAGCGAGAGACACTTATTCGAGATTTTCTGTCTTAGTCATCTAGTAACGCATTTGTAGCCGACCTCAAGTTGGATGCTCTTCTTATACAGGATGTTTTTTCAAACAGTAGCCAAATTTTTTTATCATATTCTAGACATAAATAATGTT
>DWRA01004831.1:0-10456 GCA_018250295.1 Spathilepia clonius
ATGTCCATGGGCGGCAGTTGCCACTTACCATCAGGTGGACTGCATGCTCGTTTGCTACTCCAGCATATAAAAAAAAGTCATCTTATAGTCTTACAATGTATGTGCCTATATATTAGTGAAAAATAAGTTTATAAAATTATTAATGAAAAACATTATGTAACAAAAGTCTAATAGGCGTCCGATAGTCTACCAACACGATTGTGTTCTTATCATTCGTATTGGGTGATTCGATATGTGTGATAAGAAAAACACGTGGAAAATAGGGTTGCCAGGTTTCAGACTTTAGCCGAACGAGTCTGGTCTCGAGATCCATATTACACCTACTGGTTTTTTACATTTTCCCCAACAGACATTTTCATTTATCAAGAATCCTGTTGAATCTAAACGTCTCTAAATAAATGTAATTACCTTGCCAACAGCTGTCCATGGAAGGTTGGCCAGCATCCAAGTGTTTTCCGTTTTTCCTCTAGAAGTACTTCAAACCTTGATAGCAGTTCATTTATGCACATAAATAAAGTTGAAATGTCTTTTTGTGACTTCAAAATAACTGTTCATCACATATGACAGTTTATGTACTTATAGCAAAAACACAATTATTCTTTTTTTGTGTATCGTTCGTCTTTCTGTCTATCTGTTATTCCGGCTAATTATTTTATGTGTTTTTCTGAAACGGCTGGACCGATTGTCACAGGACATTTACTGGCAGATAACTGTCGTTATAAGGAACAACTTAGGTAAGTTTTATTCTAGAACATGTATTAGGATGAAGCGCAACAAAATGCGTAACGAAACTCTGCGTCTTGTTGCAGTGATAAAAGGTAGTAGAATCCTTTGTAGTTCGACTCCAAAGACACCACCGCCACGCATGTTTCTGCCTAATAACAACAATGTTAAGCAGTTGTGTTCTGATTTGAAGAGTGTGGTAGGAGAGACATACTTATCCGAGGCGTTCCAACTTATTCCTTAGGAATAGCAATGCATTTGTGAGTTATATGATTTTAGGCTAATATTATCGCGGAATTGATACATTTCGGTATGTAACGGGAACTCACTAGACGAAATTTTGATTTCTTATTTGCCGATAGTTCCGCCGTGACCACGATCCATGCAACTGGGCCAAAATATCGGCAAATAAGAAATCAATATTTTGTATCTTGAGTACCCGTTACATACCAAAATGCATTTGTGAGTTGCCTCAGATTGAATTCTAATTTTATGTCGGGTCGATTACAGATATTTATGAGTGGTAATGATCATTTAACATGAGGTGGATTGCATGCTCGTTTGCTATTTCCACCATTTGAAAGGAATTTTCTCCACTAAAAACAAAATGACGTTACTAAATGCCTGTTTTTGAAAACGTTTTGTAAATATACATTTTGTTAGAAAATCCTAGCGATTTTCAATGCGAACGTGGGTATGATCAATACAGCCCAATTATTTACGGCTGAAAGGTTAGCTGTTAGGCTTGGACAGTTCAATTTAATTGCTGTTATGACCGTTTCGGATGGACTCTATATTTGATGAACGACGTAAAGCTTTATATCGGAGGTAAAATATCGCAAAAATATTTTTTTATCAGTGTTTTTGATACTGCGATGAAGGTAATGAAGATATTCAGAAATTGGCAAAAATAATTCTTAATTATTTTTTTCTAATAAACGGAAAGATGTTCCTAAGTAACGCAACCAAAAAAATGCTAAGCTAATATGTTTTATTTTATCCCATAATAATATATTTTTGCTTACAAAAACCGAATTAAGACACCAGTAAACGGTTCGGTGTCGATTTTGACCGGTGTTCTACTGGTTTCTTAACCTGTGGTCCGCAGACCCCAGAGTCCGCGAGTATTTGTATGGGGGTCCACCGTCTTATCTAATATACAAAACAATAAATATTCAAATCAATAAATAATACACCAACCCAAATATTACCAATTTAGTTTAAAAAATATACGATATATGAACGATTAAATAAAAGCAGTGAGAGTCTTATAATCGAGGGATTCGATGTTCGAATTCCAGACACCCGTATGATTTTTCAATAATATTTACATGTTATAAATTAATTACCAATTGTTATAACGGTGGTGGAGAGCATCGCGATTAAATCTACGCGCCTGAGATTTTTTAAAAAAGGTCTCAGTGGTGTGTGTGAAGTCTACCAAATCGTGCTTTCCCAGGGCAGTGGTCTATGGTTTAAACCTCTCTCACTCTGAGAAGACTGATGTCCAGTAGGTCAGTAATGAGTTGAGAAAAACAATAAAAAATAATAACATTTGGGCTTTTTATTCTGAAAATTTACTGAACTAATGTTACGGCCTGTCGACGCGTGTTTCGATATAAAACAAACAATGTGTATTTACTACGACTACGATATCGCTTCTTTGCTTCAATAACGTGTTATCTTAAAAAACACAATTTTATAGTAGAGCATTCTTTAAATTTCAAAAAAATATTTTACTTAATTGTGTATCTTATGATTTGAGATACCTAAGGTGTTAAATTTTGTACTTTATCTAACAATAAAGGTAAAAAATACACAATTAAGTGTTTTTTTTTAATTTAATTATTATTTTGTTTTTTTAGGATAACACGTTATTGAAGTAAAGAAGCGATATATAAAAATACGTAGGGTGAACAGTTTAAAAACAGGTCGTGATAATAAAACTGAGTGCGTCGCTATGCTCAGCTGTAGCGCCGACAAAGGGTTTAGCCCTTATTATTATGGCGAAGGGAACTCCGCAAGACGTGACTGATAAGTTAGGGAGATTTTATGTGCTTTATAATGTTTAGTGGAACATGGCGCGTTCTAGTCGGGAAGTGGATCACCTTGCAGTGTGAGAAGAGAGAGACACTTATAGAAGGCATTCCAACTTGTTAAATACCTTAACTTGAACCGTTGATTATAATCAGGCTTCACCAATTTTTATCCATTATTCCAATATGACAATTTAGGTATGCAAAGATTGTCAATTTTCGAACTTTACTAAGCAACGATTGTATACATTGATTATTAATTATTTGAAGGTGGTAGTTGCTTTAGTAGTTTCACTCCAGCAGCACCACCGACACACTTATTTCTGCTTAATAACGACGTTATGAAGCGCTGCTGTAATCCGATTTTAAAGGGTGTGCTCCAACTTAGTTCCAAGTCGAACACCCAAAGAACGCTAACACATTCAATTACTGTAGCAAAACAATACGGCAATTAATGAAAAAATCGTGTTACTTAAATCCGCATTTTGCTGATCAACCCATTATTTACTCCACTGGAACATTCCAGGTTCTTGCTACTTGCCAGTTGGTGGTCCTTGGATTGTAGACAATTCGTGCTGCACGCTTCTGTAAGAAGTCAAACGGGTTAATCTAGTACGGCTCTCTTGCCCGGATACTCGTATTTGTATTTCTGTATTACCAGTGAGACTGCGAGTTAGTGATTATTATGAGTCTTCATTATTAGAGCTAAACGTAATATATTGTCTGAATGTCGGATTTATTAACCTCTGTTTTGTATAACTTGTAGACAGACTTACAGGCGCGGCCATCATCACAAAATAGATCAAGAGTGAATGACCTCTCTGACTTTTATTACTTCCACGTTTGATAGGAATAGGGGCGGCACGAATGATGAATAGATACGGCGATGCAATAATAATAAGTCACCGTAATTAGATTCACGAATCTAAAATACGGGTATTAGTACTGCACGCTGGCGTGCTTATATGCTTAAGTTTTATATAAATTTGTGACAATGGTACGAGTTAGTTCTTAGAAGCGCCAAGGTTGGTAATTCTGGGAAGTGCGGGCGCGTCGCTCACGGCCTCACTAGGCGGTGCCGGTGCTGCGTACAGCGGACGGCGAGTCGAGCGGCGTGTATCGGCCGCGTATATACATAAACTATAGTTCGGTGCGGCGTGCACGGCGCGCGGCCAGTCGACTTTCGTTCATGAGAGAGGAACTACGTTGCGTCGGCTCTCCACGCCGAACTTTCACCTCCCGCGGCGATATCTTTATCTGTGATAAATACACCGACATTGAGTGAAATTGAATGTGCGCGTTCTTAGAAAACGTTTCTGCGACGGCACGCGGACGGACGGCCGCCGGCGGCGTCGATTTCTGCAAATTAATTTCTCCTGTGCACTTCGCTTCTACGAAACTGCTTATAAAGAGTTTACCGAGAAGCGAAACGGTAATAAAGTGGATTTGAGGAAATATTAGTAATTACCAGTGGTACTGTGTGTTTCCGTGTTCTGTTGTTACACAAGGCGTTTACATTGGATCCCAATCATCCCCTCGCACCTCCAATGGTGGTCAAGCTACCAGGTAAGACAATTTCTTTGTAATTTGAGTTATAGTAGGTATTACGACATTAACATTCCATCGAGTCAGTTGAAAGTCGTTACGATCACGACGGCGCTGGTCGTTTAAATGGAATAAACAGCTAGCTCACATACATTATGGCGCCAACCGATATCGCTAAGGTCTTCGGGTCATCAACTTGCATTACGGGATGATACGCATGCTTGTCGCTCGGTGTTTGTATAGAGATCAACGTTCGTAACACCTATACAAATAAATAAAACTAGAATGAGACTACTTCCATTTATTTGTAATTTTAAAATAACGGCCTCCTTAAAGGACTTGTATTGCCGTATACTGAAACTCAAAAACGAGTTCTTGAACCTATTTGTGTACACGATAATTAGGACACTGGATTGAATTCGACGCGACACTGGAAGTGATTGTAGGGATTTATATATCTCAATATTTATCCAGGGAGGGCAGAGCAAAGGCCAAATAGGGTTACATGTGAGTAGGGAAGCTCACATATTCATGAATCATAAAAAGATTACGTAAAATCAAACATTCTAAATAGAAGTAACGGTCGTCTACCAGAAGATGGGTATTCATTGTAACCTCAATATTTCTTTTCCTGTTAACTATTACTAATGGTTGATAGGTTTGAATTGCCAAATTTTAAAACCGGTATTCTGTGGTGATGATCTCACTAGTTCAAGAAGTTTTATGGACTACACGTTGCCCGTACGTGTATGGTAAAGCTGTTATTTTAAAGTTACCAAACCCCGCGACCACGATGTCTTGTATGACGTATGAGTATGGCTCGTCCTCAGCACATTACTGTCCTGTGGTCTTCTCTCAGAGTAAAGGCGCTTTAGGTTACTCCACCGCGCTGGCCAAGTACAAATTAGTAAACTACACTTTTGAGAACTTTTTTTTAAAGAATTCTCAAGCATGTAAGTTTTCCTATGTTTTCCTTCAATTACAATTAATTTCTAAAACGCACATGACTTCGAATCAGACATGCGTGTCTGGGTTCGAACCTCAACAGAGAGGCCGAGTTTCAACCACTAGGTTAGCGTTGCCTAATGTAAATGAATAGCTACTTAATACTTTTATATGCTTAGAAAATATATAAACATTCTGTGTTATATGCAAATGGATGAATTCTTTATAATATAAGGTATTATTTATACGATAATAGCAAAATAATTGCAGTCCACCTGATGGTGAGTGGCAACTGCCGCCCATGGACATTTATAATCCAGATAACTAGTATCTTACCTAAGGTCGACCGTAGATGCGTTGCTAACCTGAGGACTAAATCGTAATGCCGGATATGTCTGCTTTACCACACCCTTAAAACCAGAAGACAGCGCTTAACACTACTATTATTACGCAGAAATAGGTGTGGTATGATCAAATGGCAATTATATGATAATATTATTGTTAAGTGCAAGTACCTATTTACCTACATTCTGTTTTGTACGCAATCTCATTACATTAATTGGAAGGTAATGCATATGTTCGCATAATTAGTACATTGCGAAACCATTGCATGATTTGAACAATAGCAGAGCTATTATGTAATTTGTTGCTAAGAGAACTCAGTATGTAAGATTTTATCTTAAATAGTCGTAGAAATATATAAATATATTCTATGATGAATAAAGCTGATGTGCATATTAGAAATTGATTACCACCTTCTTAAACGACAATGGAAAACAATTCTTAAAAAAACTGTCTCACAGGTTTGTGAAGTCTACCAATTCACACTTAAGCCAAGGATACACTAGGAGACAAATGTCCCATGACATGTATCGGCGACATGTCAAGCGAAGCCGCCCGATTTCGCCTGACATATCTGGCGACATCGCGCGACTTGACGACACGTGTCCCGCGATGTTACCAGACATGTCGACCAAAGTCAGGCAACGTCGCGCTACTTCACCCAACGTCGCTGACGACACGTGTCGTAGGACATTTGTCCCCTAGTGTATCCTTGGCTTTAGAGTTAAACAGCTTAATATCACTATTTTAACACTAAGGCAGATAACACACGAGCGACAGTTCATGTCGACGGTCGTCACTGAAAATGGATCCCGACAATCAGTAATCGTCGGCATCGAACATCGACTGCCGCGGACATTGGCGACTGTTGGTCATTGGTAGGCAGCGTAAGCTGTCAATCGTGTGCTGGAGTTAGCTAATACAAAACACATATATAATTAAAACAGTACAAAGGAATCAAACGACCTTATGTACAAAAACTTCTTGGCTCAATTACTTTCAAAGAGCCTTCGCTAAAATTGACGCGCGTGCAAGCTCGCCTGTTGTGAACAATAAATGTCCGAAGCGGGCGCACGCTCTGTGCATACGCGGCAATTTTAGCAGACGCCCGAAGAAAGTAACTAAGCCAAGAGGTGTCTTTGTCCATAAAGCAACAAAGTTTCAGATCTATCCGAGAGAACAAAATTATTTAAAGTAAGATCGAGTACTTGATGACTACAGTCATTGTCGTAGGCCTTATGGATGGTTTCAAAACATCAGGTACAGATTGACTACTAAACCATAATGGATACAGTAATTGTCGTAGGCCTAGTGGGTGACACAAAGACAATGCCCAATCTACATTGGAGCAACGTATATATATAACGTGTTCAGTTATTGAGAAACTTCAGGTGGAAGGTATCCTAGTCTATGAGAGAGAAAGGGTTGCAGAAAAATTCGATAAGAGATTTGACAAATTGGATTTAAATAAGCTACATTGCCGAATAGGGTTCGAGTGTTAAGAAATGTCTTTCACTAAATAATTATTAATAAAAACTTAATAAAGGTACATATTAAGCATATAGCAGTCGGCCATGTTGTCTGATATGAAAATCGGAGCGATGACGTCATACTTCAGTACGCACCACCGTTCACTTAAAGTTTTCTATTCAATTTTGAAGCGTGACGTCAACAGCAGACGCCATGACACTCGAGCGTTTTCGCGCTTAATTCAAGATAAGTAGAATGCTATTACTTGTGTTAAAATTTAATTTGTTTCTAAAATAGTGTTATTTTTGAAAATAAATGCCGTGTACCTACGTTATCGAAGGGAATTTTAAAATCTATCATCATGCTCTTTCTCTAAAAACTTCATAAAAATAATATGACTTAAGGCTTCGAAGCAACTAAGATTTCTTTATCAATCTTCGTAGGGTATACGAAGGAGATGCCGTTGGTCTCAATATCAGGTTTCTCGGGCACAATGGCCTTCTCCCGCTCCAGCTGGGATAAGTAGACGTAGTAGACCAGGATGAAGTATGTTCCCAAACCTGGAAATAAAGGAAAGATCTGTTAGCCAATCTTGTTATTGGTACATTTCTATTTCTATGGAAAAAACGTAGACGTATGAAACAGTATGATAGAAAATTAGAGTCTTTTGGAATCAGATTAAAGGTGGTTTTAAAGGTGGTAGAACCCTTTGTAGTTCGACTCCGGCGGCACCACCACCACACTTATGTCTGCCTAATAACAGCAGTGTTAAGCGTTGCTGTCTTTTGCTTTGAAGGGTGTGGTAAGGGAGATAAACTTAACGAAGCATTCCAACTTAGTCCTCAGGGGTAGCAACGTATCTGTGGTTGACTTCCGTTGGGATTCTGGTCTTATCTGGGGTGCATCACAAATGTTCATGGGCGGCGGTTGCCACTTACCATCCGGTGGACTGTACGCTCATTTGCTACTCCATCATATAAAAAAAATTAACAACATATCAAGAAAAGCTCCATTTACACTTACAATTGAGTATTTAGCAGATCCTTCATTCCATCCTCCGACAGCCAAAATCGTTTTCAATTTAGGATTTTGTTTCTTGAGTGCATTAAATTTGCCAAAATTATCTGGAATATGTATTTAGGTGAATCTCTTAAGTGATATTTACATAATCACATATTTCGAAAAATTTCAAGGCCTACATATTATTAGCCGTAGACGTAAAATATCTATATTACAATGTAAAGAATTAGTTACAAATTAATTTAATCGTTTTCTTAAGATCTTTATTTACTTGGCCCGTAATTCTAAATGTGTAGATATGGGTGTTCTCTTCTTTTTTAAATAGTCCCGTCCTAAGCGTTATGAGTAGTAACAAATTTTAAATAGAACTTCTGTTCTGTATCGTTGTGATTTCGGATTTCCATGGTGTGCATAAAAAACTTACTTCTTCCCCAATTATCAGGCAGGTCGAGCCATGGGTCCAGAGAAATAACAGTCCCTTTGTTATCTATCCCTACGAAGGTGTACACCAAGTGAGTGCAGAGGTTGCTATCGATGTGTTCAACATCAAACTTCCCCAAACCGTGTCTGTACGTCGCCCAAGTTCCATAGTAGCAGAAGACAATTTCTAGAATTAATAAATTTGAGATTTACAAGATATTATTGGAAATTTCTGTGAAATAACACAAACTACGATGCGATACATATGTCGTTGAAATAATTAAAATTTAAGTGATTTTCTTAATGTTACAAGTATAAACTAGATTGAATTAAATTATTTTTTATGTAATCGAACTAATATTTTGAAAGTTGATTTTTTACATTATTAGCGGTTTGTAAATGCAAAACTTTATGCGTAACAAAACTTGAATGACATTTGTAAAATCATAAAAAATACCTCACTATTGATATTTTGGTTTTTATAAAAAAAATCTTACAATTTTATTGAAAAACAATTCTGGACTAAATTTATGTGACCAAACAGCAAGCCAAATAAACAATATGATACTTACTTTCGTCTGCTGCGCCAATATGACAACTAGCAAATGACAAACTGAATGCAAACAAAAATAAACTCAAAATCATTTTAGGACTATTTTTAGCCTTAACTTTGTCAGTTTAATACACAAACTTCCCATTCAATGGTAATTAAGATAATGAAATATCCTTTATAAGTATGGCTTTATCAATAAAAGAAAGAATTGTTATCTAAAGTAGTTTGCAATAGAGAGTTGATAAAGTGGCGTGTATTTGGAAATTCTATTTATCTTTTTATTGTTGGTCATTGGACGCACTTTTCCCTAACTTATCATTCTTTTGATCTACGCCTTTTTTATTTTGGCTCGGCGCTCATCATCGGAAAATTAACTGCTCATATCCTTATTGCATTTGGACGTAGAATTAAACTCGTTGTCTTATAACTTCTACATTTTATCGCAAATCCTTATCATTCTTTTCGTTCGCGCCAATTTTGTTTCGGCTCGGCGTAAATTGACCTTTTATATCTTTATGGCGTATGGACGTAAAATTAAAATCCCTGTATTATAACTACCATATTGTTCTCAAGAATTCTTCTACATGGATTTAAATAAACGGCAGAATTATAAAAAAATGCATGTATTGGAAGATTGCTATATTCATATATATAACTTATATATGAGGATAGTTACTTATATAACATTCAATAGGAATTTTAGAAAACTTATGAAAACCTTGAAAATTTGTTTATCTCTTCGATCGACCAACGAACGCAACATCTAGATAAGTCTAGTTCCATTCCGACACGACCAGTTCCGCTCCGTTCCACCAATTACCCGTTCCATCTTGACAAGTTCCTCCCATCCCATTTCTTCCTGTTACGTCCTGTCACGATACGCCACATCAAATCACATCGCACTAAGCACATAGCACATTTTTCTTCATTCCACTTCATCTCACCTCTATCTCACCTCACTGCACCCCTCCAATAATTTTATAAGACATTAATAAATTACTTGACTACTATAAATAAATTGATTGCTTTCCTTTGAAATTTAGACCGAAAAGCAAAGTTCTTTCACGTATAAAATATATGGCATAGGTACCGGTCGAATAAACCAAAATCGTTTTTAGTACGAGAGAACCAGAATACAGGGCTTCAAAAACTGTACGGTCACTCGATCCGGACTTTTTGGGAACAAAAAAGTAACGCCGCACAGAAGTTTTAAAGGTTTTTTGAATCGAATATACAGAATGCAGATACGTATGACAGATACGTGGAAATTCGCGTTTTATTTCCAACCCTTGAAGTACAATGATTGAATAGAATTCAGGATTGATTGATTCTTAGCCTAAGATTTTAATTTTGGGTTTGTTAAACATTATATAATCTTAATTTGAACTTTTAATGAACTTTT
>DWRA01004832.1:0-10455 GCA_018250295.1 Spathilepia clonius
ATTAACCCTTAGCCAAAGACTCCGATCAGAGAATAAATATATATTTTTTAAGCATTGCGGCTGCCTCCACGTAAGAATCGGCTTAATATAATAGAATTATATCTGAGAAAAATTTAACGGCATTTCTAGTTAAATTTATAGTATTAATTAATTTTATGACATATTTACTACAGTGATTTGAACAGTCTAGAAATATGTCTTAACTTCAGTATTATTTTAGTCAACATTAAAACATTTACTATTTAACTTGTTAAATTCAACAAAACACTCAATTGAATTGTACGTCTATTACACTTTCAAACATTCATTCCATTTATGTTCAACTCGTGTATATTTTCATTTCACACAAACTGTTAACAAGGTGTCACAACTCGCACGGTAATGCTTTTCTACGCTTGCGATGTATACAAGCGCAACTGAACTTCGCGCTTGTCGCCGTAGTTTCAAATTGTAAAGTGCAGTTTATTGACTTTAATGCTACATATATGTTTCATATTTACTAAATACTGATATAGGATTTGTATTTTGTGCTATTTTACTTAGAATATTTTGTAAATATTTCCTAATACTTTTTATAAGACACATATATTTTGGAAATTACTTTTTTTGAGCATAATATATTTACGTGTCTTTTAAATCTGCTTATTGTAACCGTGATATTTATAAAATCTATGAATTAAATCTGATTCACTGTTAATAAATAAACAAAAAGTAATCTTTACAATCTAATAAATTCAACACAAACGGTATATAATGATGTGTGATACAGTCTTATATACGTCGTCTACACACAACTCGTGTATATTTATTTCACACAAACTGTTAACAAGGTGTCACAACTCGCACGGTAATGCTTTTCTACGCTTGTGATGTGTAACAGCGCAACTGAACTTGGTGCTTGTCACCGTAGTTTGCAGTTGTAACAGCAGTTTAGTGCTTTTTATTCAACATTTACATGTTTATTGGTTTGTGCATACGATGCTTATTACATGCAGTGAGCAACTAAGTCGCGACACTTTAGTGTGAGTGTTTTCTTATAGAGGTAACAGAATAGGGATTCATAAATTATGATGATTTGAACATCTCATTTTTAATACTTTAAAAAGGCAAGTTTTAAATCAACTGCTAGTTTCATTTATTTATTTATTATTGTTTTTAACCTCGAGATTAAGCAAGGATATTATAAGAATATCAGTAAAGTGACTAACATTAAAAACTTGGTTAAACTTAAAACGCATAGTAAGAAGTAAAAAACCGGCCAAGTGCGGATTCGCAGGCGAAGGGTTCCTTAGCTATATCGTTAAATAGCAGCAGGCAGAACGAAAATACATAAGTATTTTTATTTATCATTTATTGAAACTTAACGTACGTAACGTTAACAAACAACAACTATCAAAATTAGTTTGTTTTTTATAGTGTTTGTATGAATTAAAAAGTAATGTTATTCGGTTTTTTAAAAATTGCTACATCTCAAAAACTGTCAACCGTACCTTGTTCGAACCAATTTTCGTTGAAAATTTTCCTTGACATTTACAACATATGTTTTATCCAGATTTTCACTGTCTTAGTTTAAAAATTACAGTGGGACACTCCTGTTACCGCTTTGAAACGGCTTAAACAGTAGACTTAGAGAAAAAATGATCTTAAAAACCTCAATGTCATTTTTGAAGACCTTTCTATAAACACCCCACACGTGTAGGTAAGATGAAAAAACTTTTTGAATTTCAGTTGCATGTATGGGGAGCCCCCCTAAATTTAGTATATTTTTTTTATTTTTGCACATAATTCGGAAAGCGGTTTATAGAATACACTTACCTACCAAGTTTCAACTCTATGGTTTTAATAATTTCCGAATAAAATGGCTGTGACATACGGACAGACGGATAGACAGACATGACGAATCTATAAGGGTTCCGATTTTTGCCATTTGGCTACAGAGCCCTAGAAATATTTATTTAGCACTGTAAAAAATACTATGTGGTATATAAATCTTTTTATTTTTATAATTGTGTGTCATTAATTAATTTTAAAATTATTATACTGCACAAAATGCTTACTTATATCATAATATAATTTACGAAAGCTCGGAGCACACTGCGACATTGAATCGCTAAGATTATTTATAACAATAATTTGTAGGTGAAAATTACCTACTATTTTTTATTTGTCTGTTTATACCCGTTGTATGTAAAACCTGAAGTGCCATAGTTTTAAATTTTCTTATGCGGTATTTCCATATTATTCATGTAAAACCATTAACCATGTACAGAGCGATTATGAAACTGTAGATATATATTTGCAGATATCTTTCATTAGTTTTACATGCGAATATTTTATTTAATCTTCATAAATGCAAAACTGTTTTATGGATCCTTTCTCTTTATAGTTGGTAAAATTCCCTTATTTTGCATAATTTTCAAAATACATTTAATAATATTATTTATGAAAATACATTTAATAATAATTTATTCAGTACACTCTTAAAATAATTAAATGCCTATACGAAAAACACAAGGTAGTCGAGTTAAAGTTACCGGTTAAAATATTTATACAACTCTCTACACTACTACTTTACAGGGCAAAAAAAAAACTAAAAATGCACAAACATTTCAATACCCGTCAAACCATCTGCTTATCATTTCTCCGCTAAATATTAAACAAGAAAGCCGGCGCCAACAAATCGACTGGGTGCTTGAATTCGCAATCATGTTTATTTTGTTAAGTGTTCTCGAAGGCTTAGTGAAGAGCTTTGAGATTAACATAACAAAAACAGGCTGCAAGTTGCAGTGGGCGCGATAAAGCCTCCAGTGGCCGAGAGGCAGGCAGCGCGCGCGCACCTATTCAATCAGAACTACGAACACGCGTCGAAAATAAGATCGATTTGACAACAAACATTTGGAACGATTTCAAATAAAATTTCTCATAATGTTGAGAGAAGTGTTACTCGTAAATGACGAAACAAAGCCCACAAAATGACCAAGCTAATAACGATAATAATCCTCACTGTTTTCGCACAGACAATTTTTCCGGTAAATTCCGAATTCGCTATAAAAGGAAAGGTGAAAAAAAGGAATACAATAATAAGAGCTGACAATAATGCCCCGGCGTGTTATTACAACGGATCTATTTTTAAAAATATTGACTCCTTAAGACGTGTCGTGGTTGAATCGAAGTACATTTTTACGGGAAAGATTTCCTTTCAGAGTGTCGAAAATAAGCGTGGTCGAAGGACGTTCAAAGTATTTGTGCGTAAGATCCTGAAGGGAAATGTTGGTGGATTGAGTGGTGTTTTAAATTTTGAAACGAGGACAAACCGTTCGTCAAATCGAGCGTATATTCTGGCGGAGGGATATTGGAAGGTTTGTGGTTCGTCGCGCGGCTGGGCGGCGATTTTATTCAGTGGTGGGCCGTTTGTGACCCCATTGAAGCTACTGATCGAACCCGTGCCTATTACGCGCGAACGAGTGAAGCGAGTAAAGGCCCTGATAAAAGGTAATATTTTTAAGGTCTGATTAAATAAACTGAGCAGTTTATTTGCATGTATCGCTCAGACATGCTCTTTTTCTCAAATCTATATTAATCATATTTTCATTAGTATCTAATATGCTAATATTAGTAAGAATGTATTGTTACTATCATAATATGATTTTTAATCTAAGATATATTGATAGTTTTCTACATTTTACTAGAGAAATGAAAGAAATTAGACACATAAACGTATGTAATTTTCCAATTTTACCGTTCCTTTCAAGTAAGTAAAACCTTCTGTACATTTTTTACGAATACCCGCGCAGTCTACCCTGAAAAAGTTTAACGCTCAGTTTTATTGATCTTCACGCACTCGTGTCAAACCGATAATTAGTTAACGTTTCGTTAATGTTCATGCATTAACCTCACTGCATACATACGCGTTCCTTTTCGGTTACAATGTCTAAATCGGGCTACGTGTGTAATTTCTGTGATTTCACGCTGACGCACCGCCGAAGGTTTATCTCGGATGATTATCGGGTGTGAATTGTTTGGGCCCAAACGTGGACTGCAGTAAAACCATTAAGCCAGGAATCCATACATTTATGGACATGGCAATTGTGGTACAGTTATGACGTGGGTTTAGTACCTAATTGTAAGCTTGTATATGTGTGAATCTTGTTACTATGTTAAACATTGGCTTGGCTACAATATCGCGATTAGTTTTATATTGTAATAAAAGAAAATATATTATATTCACAGTGTTGATTAAAGTACACTTGTCGAATACAATTTCTTTTAGTTACGTAATAACGTTAATTGTAATAACATTTTACCCTACTAGCTAAATATTTTTTTCTAATTAAAAAATCTTTGTTTTGTCAAAAAATACGTTAATTCAATATCTACAATAAAAGTGTAATTTGTAAAATAACAAACTAATTTCCGAATTAACTACGAATGAAATAATTTATTTGCTTTATATAAAAAATATTGTTTAACAATAGAAATATAATATGTTTATAATATATATTATTATATTATTACATTACGATATATTAATACACTATATAAAATTGCATTAAAATTTATCAGAAAACATTTTAAAGTTCTATTTTCTAATAACCGTGTTCTTTACATATTATCAGCGTGGCATTAACTGTCCACACAATTCATGTGTACTAAAATCGTGTCCAAACATAGGTATTCCCATATCATTGTTACAACTAAATTATGAACACAAAGTTCCACTCCTAACTAGAAATGTATTCGTAGAAGCGACCGTGGGCGGAGTGATGGAGTCGTACCGTGAGAAAACGAATTAAAAAAAATGTTACATCGGAATTTTACAAATAATAGAGGTTTACAGAATTAATTTCTGTCGTCATAACATTCACTTTTTAATCGTAAACATAACATTAACTTATTAATAATCTAATAACTATTTTTATAACTCCCAGCAAAACCCATAAATAAAACGTTCGAGCCATAAATTACACGTCTTTCAATAAGGGCACAAGGAGATGTACAAAAATGTTATGAGTTGAATTCTTATCGCCATAACTACGAATCCGGTCCCAAATGTTAAGTAAGACAAGATAGCGAATCGATAATTTGAGAGATAAACCCTTTGGAAGATTTATTGTAATGAAGACAAGGTCGGCGTCAGATAAAAACAAACGGTCGTCCTCCGGAACAAGGGTCCAATCCTGCGGGATGTGTCGCAGCGTCACGGGACGATCAAGTTTATTGGGACCACCGGCGACGCACAGGACCAGCGCGACAAATTTATTGACACTCTTTCAATTAAACCTATTGTTGCCGAACAACCGCGCCCGTCACAACACAGTAAAACACGATAACTCGCAGCGTGAATCTGTAATGCCTCTCCCGATATCGCTCGCCGCCCGCTCCGACCGCCGTAAAAGGAGATTTATTAAAACTATTTGGAAACTGATTCGATCGAAACCGAACGATTTGACATTTAGATAAGAAGTAAAATTTATTTTTCTCTGGGTTACGTCGCTTCGTTCGAGTGACAATGGAATAAAAAGGTTATAAAATGCGGCAGTCGCGGCTCGCGGCTCGCCCACGCCCCAGGGGCGTGGTAAGGTGTCCGTACGCGTCGCATATCGCAGCCGAGACTAGTCGCAGCCGCCGCTAGCAGATAAAATGCGACGACTGCGTTATTACGAGCCGGCGATACTCGCAAGCATGTGTAAATTTCTGTGTGAGAACACGGCAGATAAGCCGCCGCACGTGGGCGGGAGAAATGCACGGCGCCCGCGCGGCCTCCGGCGCCGAAGCGCAGGAGGTCGTCGTAATAGCCTGCTTTTTCGTAACTGACTATTCATCATTCTGTAAAGCGCTTCGAGTATCCATAAGCGAATCTGTAGCGCCATATTATAATCCATCTATAAAATACCAAAACCAATTTTAATCATAATATGGATGAGTTTTGACATTTTGTATCGTACTCAAAAAGGCAATAAATTATGAGGACCATAAAATTGAGTTTGGCTAGCTCTTAACAAGCGATTCGTTTTTCCGAAACAATTAAACGAATAACTCTACGCCTACACATCTTGTAAATATGTTAATAACATGTTGTCTTCCAGCTTCGTAATGTGCAAAATTTATTTATCGTTCTGGCAAATTATATGGCGATGTTTTTAAGTAATAAATAAGGCTCATGATCGATCAACGCTTTTTATTTGTCATTTTTATGGTTTAATGCCTTACAATGGGGATTTTAGAGAACGTGACGTAAGAAAGAAATATTATTGCTGACGCATTGTTTAAGTTAAAAGGGTAATGTTATTGGAGGAGAGCGTGACACGAGGTTTCGAATATTAAGAGTGTTTCGTGGCCGAGAAATGATCCCCCTTATCGATAGATGAGGAGTTAAAAGACAAAAATAATCTCTTAGAAAGCTTCTCAGTAAGGCCGTTGTACAAATTATTTTTTATTTGTTGACTACTGTTGAGAAAATCATATTTATAAAAGAAAGATTTTATGTAACGGTATTCACAAGTAGGTAACATGGAGTTTAATTAAACAAGGTTGATCGTATGTGCCCAATTATCCAATTCTACTACCTAATGTATAAAATCAGAAACGGGTGATCAAAATCGGTGATCTCGGGTCGTAAATATCGCTTCTTTGCTTCAATAGCGTATTATCTTAAAAACACAATTTTACAGTAGAGCATTATTTAAATTTAAAAAATATATTTTACTTAAGTGTGTATTTTTTTTCTTTTATTGCAGATTACCTACAAACTTTAACACCTTAGCTATCTTAAATCATAAGATATACAATTAAGTATTTTTTTTAATTTAAAAAATGCTGTACTGTAAAATTGTGTTTTTTAAGATAACACGTTATTGAAACAAAGAAGCGATATATAAATACTTTATACCGTAGATATATATTTAAGTGTTAATTGTATTACTCTCACTATTTGATTCTTAATATGATAATAAATACTCCAATATATTATAATATCTATACATTTTCACTAAATATACAGCGAGTCTAATCACATTACATTATACGATGTAAATATTTATCTACTTGTATAATAATATATCATGTTCGGAATAAATAGAGCGCGTGTTTTGTCTAAGAAAATTTGTGTTTATTAGACCTTAAGTAAAATAATGGATATTGAATTACTATTGTTTCGGATAGAAATCTGAGAGGCTTTTCGTGATCTACAAAAGATAAATAATATAAGAAAATATTGGTAATATTTTTTTAAGAAGACGTTTTCTTTTATTGATAGATGTTTTTGCTAAACGGTTGGGCACATGTCACGAGATACAGATTGTTATTTATTATGTTTTATCTTTTTAATATTAGACGTTTATGTTGTCATGTTACAGATCAAAAAGAAATGGATCGGTTCTAAAATTTCATTGAATATTAGAAAGTTTTCCTTTATTGCTATCTGTTAACAAGTTGGTTACAGATCTGTAGTTACTGTGATATTTAGGTTACATGTTTGTGAATGGTAGAATACTGATTCTGACCGTAGGGCAGGTACCACCGCTACATTTTTTTCTAATTTGAAACAGTTTCGTTTATGTGGAACGGTGTAGACGCTAGCTGACTTACATATGATGGTATCATTTTAGTCCAAGGTGGTAGACCGCGGAGTGCCAAAGCATCTGTGATCGGCTTCAGATAGAACCCACTGTTCTATGTGGATTTGATTACGGGAGCCCGTGGGCGGCAGAGACTACTTACAATCAGGTGGACTGGACGGTCATTAGTCACTTAAATATTATTAAAAAATGAACCGTAGCTCAGTTAACATATTCCCTGTTACAAAGTCTAGGTACCTTTAAAAAGTAGTGTTATATTATGTAAAAGTTTTTATATTACAAAACGTGATAATTCCTAACAACCCAATGTATAATACACTCGTATAACTGCCATATTTATTTATTTTATTTTTATCATCAAAATAATTGTAAATGCGAATTAGTAATTTCCATAAGGCGCCGCCGGAAAAACTGGAACAAAAACATCAGTTTTTATTAAACTTTATATTTGTATATCAACGACATTTATATTCAAAATCAAGAAAAAAGGTAACTCGGTGAGGGAATAAAAACACAATGAACGTTCTGACGCGAGGTAGCTTCCCTCATTTTCAGATAAGACTAAAAATTACGTTACAAGTACTAACTAAGCAGCGTTGAAAGCTGTTACAAAAGTAGACTCTTTTATCTTGAGTAGGGATGTCGATCTAAGACCGATTAAAGATTGGAAGACCAATATTTTGGAGCAAATATAATGATACATATAATCGATATTAAGTGACAGATTGATTTCAAATACTCTAAAATCGATATTGTTTTATATTGAAGTACGTAAAAATCTTGCTAGTCTCTTCCTCTAATGGGGTGCAAGAAAGGCAAGTGACTTTTTTGCCAGTATGTTTCAAAACAGTAATCAAATAATTCAAAGATGGATGCTTACAAAATCGGTTCTTTACTCTTCGACATTTTTGCAGATCGATTCTGCAGAGGTCGATTAGAATCGATTTGAAAATCGATCTTTTTGGGAAAGAATCGCCAACCCTAATTTAGAGTAACTTGAATCTTGTCTACTGCAAATTTCATGTACCGGCGGTATATTTTAGGCACGTATTTACATTTAGATGAATAGCAATATTGTGAATGCTAACGTTATGAATTTGAATATAAATCAACAGTGACTTTAAAGTTCAGGGAACGGAAAACTTTATCGTTGCGTGTTTTACTGCTAACATTTTCGTCTCTTACGTTATAGACATGTTAACGAACTACACATATGTATTTGTACTGTATATGATTTTAGGCTAATATCGCGGAATTTCCGATAAATTTCCAATTTCGCGGATTTTATTGCCGAAATTCGACCCAGTTACATGGATCGTGGTCACGGCGGCTGAGTTCCGCATGGCGGCTGAGTTTCGCCGTGACCACGATCCATGCAACTGGGTCTAAATATAACTAAGACATCAAAATTTCGTATCGTGAGTACCCGTTACATAACAAAATTTATTTGTACTTCTAATCACATTTTAAGATCGTATGTTTATTTCAAAGTTGTGATTGCAGATTTACCTATGTAACACTAAAACTATGATACTAGAGCTTATAAGTAATATTCCTGTGTATTTGGTTATCAGCACGGATACGAACGAATTGGCGGAAACGATAAAAGTTAACTGACTACTATCTAATTTGCTAATTTTATGATAGAAATCTACATTATATATAAAGGCGGAAATATAGAAATATGTATGCTGTATAGATCAACTCGTTTACTTGTCTCGTGAACTCACTTTGACACCTTTGACTTTTGTTTAGAACTCTAAAGCGTGTAAGTGTGATAATTCATCTATAATACTCACGTAACTCTGAATCGTCAGAGGTGCATGCCTGAGATTCGAACTGATGACCGCCGGTCTGAAATGCCGAGTTTCAACCACTTGGCATTAATGATGTTTACTTGTCTCCACAACAGTAGATCAAGTTCACGACGACGAAATAGCATTTTGAACGTAAGAAACGTTTATGTTTCTCTAATTTACATAATTCTATTGTACGTAGTGTTTCCATAAAATTTAACAGCAGACCGTCACGTGTCCTGTGAGCACCCAAGATGGTATTTTATGACGATCCTCAAGACCAAGTTAGGGTTATGGCTATAATTCAGTTTTATGAAACCCCTTTCAGGTAACAAAGTGTATTCCCAAAGTTCTCACATAACTTACATTACCAAGTCAATGACATAGCCAGTTCTGAGGCCAATACTAAGAGCATTACGATTTCTCGTTGTCAGCCCATTTTTGTCCGTTTGCTGGGTACAAGTCTCCGTGTCCCAAAGTAAGGAGTTATTAGACCGTAGCCCACCAGGGTGGTCAAGTGCCGAATAGTAGTATACACACCTTTGATATTTTTTTGAGAAAAACACTTATAATAAGTCTGAAGTATAACTGTACGTTTCCTCGTGATGTTTCCCGTTGTCTTTCAAACAAATGATAATTAATTTCTAAGACGCAAATTACTTCGAATTAGAGGCGTATTTAGATTTGAACCTCAGACCCTTAGATCAAAAGGCCGGCTTTCAAACCACAAGGCTATCTTTATATATTGCATTTTTAATAGTGTCTCACGGTAATGTCATTCTTTTGTTCATTGTTTCGTCTGAAATAAAAGTTAAGTAGCAGTTAAAAAGTAATTACTTCGTACTCCAAAGGTAACATTCTCAAAATGGTGGTCTATTGTTATAGTCGAATAAATTGAATCAAAGATTGAATGTATTTTTGTTTGAATTCGATACAATTTGTTGTCAAAATAATAACAATATTAAAGTTGATTAAACCATACCTATAGTTAATTAAAAAGTAAGTAATAACAATAATAAGTAAGTAAGTAAGTAATAATAAGTAAGTAATTGAACGATCCTAAGCTTTAATAGCAGAGGATT
>DWRA01004833.1:0-10453 GCA_018250295.1 Spathilepia clonius
CTTGCAGTCCACCTGAAGGCCCTGTCGCTCATACACATCTATAATATACCCCAGATATGATTAGTATTCTACCTGCAGTCGGCCACAAATGCATTGCTACCCTTGACGACTAAGTTGGAATGCCTCGAATAAGGATAAGTAACCTTACTATACCTTTTAAGGCAGACGACTATTATTTACAGTTATTAGGCAGAAATACGCGTAGCGAATGTACCGTTGGAGTAGGACCACAAAGGGTTCTCCCACCTTCAAAATTGTCCCTAAATGTGTGGGAGACATTCCACACCAACTTAGTCCTCAGGGGTATCAACGCATCTGTCACCGACCTTAGATAGAATTCTAATGTTATCTGGGGTCGATTATCTGGGCCACATACCATTAGGTGGACTGCATGCTCGTACATACTTCATCACATAAAAAAACACTTGTAAAATAGCCGAGTCAGTTTGCAAATTAAACATGTTCAATGAAGGTGCTTTTATCTTTTAAAAGCAGTTGAGCGCTGTCTTCTGGTTTGAATGGTGTGGTAAGTGAAATACACTTATAAGAGACGTTCCAACTTAGTTCTCGGCCGTTCCAAGTAGTTAGTGGCCGACCACAGATGGGACTCTAATTGGCAGTTGCCAGTTACCATTAGGTAGTCTGATGCCCGTTTGCTACTTCTATATTGAAAAAACTAATCGGGTCTTGGTTTCATTCGTTTAAAAAATGTAACATTATAGATACATATACTTGAAATTTCACCTTCGACAATTTCAAGAAAAATGGGGCGCGTACGACATTGTTGTGGATTTCCAAAACTAGTGCAGTTTCCAAAACAAAAACAGGTTAAGCTATTCTATATAAAATTACCTATCTGCCAGGGAAGTGCCGTCAAAATCGTTCCAATCGTTTCGGAGATTAGCTAAAATAAACAGACAGGTAGATAAACAAAGAGACAAACCAAAATGTTAATTAGTATTTTTGTTATAGGTACCATATATACTCTCATATGCATTCAGTACGATACAGTTATTTTGACATGAGAAATGGACGTTTCAATTTCATATCTTATATATAAAATTTCCATGTCACAATGTTAGTTACTGTACTTCTTCCAAACGGCTTTACCGATTTTTACCAAATTTTGTATGCGTATTCAGAAGGTCTGAAAATCGGCCAACATCTATTTTTCATACCCCTAAGTGATAAGGGTTGTTCATCCTTAAATATTTTTTTTAATTTTTTTCACGACAATTTTTGTTTTTATTTTCTTATAATGTGGCATTAAAATACATACAACCTTAAATTTTTACTTTTTTATCACCAACCCCTATTTTTTATGGCCATTTTAGTAATTTAATCATTTTATAAGGCAAAACAGCGTTTGCCGGGTCAGCTAGTATTTCTATAGATTTTAGGCACAACAACGAACTTTATTTATCTGAATCAAGCCGTCGGCGCGGAAGTGACCGAACTACTGTTGCCTCGTAGATACCAGAAGCAACTGTTTATCAGTTTTTATGAATAATCTGTTCTGTGGCATATATATTAAATAATAATAAATGTATATAAAAATCAATTGCTGTTCGTTAGTCTCGCTAAAACTCGAGAATGGCTGAAACGATTTGGCTAATTTTGGTTTTGAATTATTTGGGGAAGTCCAGGCAAGGTTTAAAAGGTGAGTAAGTATAAAAAAATCCCAGGAATATAGTAAAAACAACAATTTCGTTTTCCCGTACAAACAGTTCCAATGTATGTCACATAGGTGGCGTTCTTAGGTATCGATCTTTAACACATTATTTAATTCAAGGCAATACGAAGTTCGCCGGGTCAGCTAGCATGAAACAAAATATCATTCTATATTCTTATTTCAGTTGTTTTGATTTCAATTACACGAAACGAAAGCTGCACAGTTTTATATTTATTTGCTAGACATGATACTCGATTTTCGTGCAAGCGTACAATTCTCCGATTACAATTTTTCGAATGAAACTTAAATTTGCATGCAGTAGAACACGATATTTTATCGTATTTTGATTGTATCTATAAAAATAAACGATAATATACATAGCTCTGTGTAACTAATTTTAAGATTTAAAATTAGTAATCTACTCAATTCATTAATTCAAGAAATGTAAAGAAAATTTTAATTCATGTAATCTGATTTACTTTCCTATTTCATATGCATTAAATATTTATGTGATCTCCATTCAAAAATGGTAATAAAATTTCTTCATAAATTACTCGATATGGTGCATTTGGAACGTACGGTATGTTTTTCTATTAAATGTTACGCTTGGTGTACATTTTATACATACACTTTGTTTCACATAACGAGAATAAAGATGCGTCACATCCCGATACTGCGTTAACTGGCAAATCAGTTAGCAAACCCACACGAATAGCAAGCGTATGTATTGTCGAACGACGAACAATTTTCTTGAATATTGTATTAAAGTAATTTTAAAATTTTAATTTTAACTTTAAAATGTTCTTAAATAAATTTTAAGTTTAAAAATTGTATGTCGTTTTTTCACGAACGGAATTATTGGTTTGCGTATTTTATATTACCTATATGTATATTCTCGTGCAAATAAATACCTACATGAGCTTGGATACCTTTTTTAAATTAGACTATAATTTTACTTATTGTAGATATCAAATTACCTTGGAATATTACACTTAAGTGTAGGTACTGTACAAATGGATCCCTGCAAATGTTGAATAGTTGACAGGGGAGGCTACACAGACTATTGTTTAAGTAATATTCAAACAATACGTAGACTAGATTAACAGAACTGATTAAGATAATTTAATTTCGAAATCCTTTCACCTCCAACAAACGATTTTAATGGACATAAATGCCTTTGTTAAGGATTGTACCTATTTCATTGTCTACTCGCCAAGAATCTGTAGAGAAAGAGAAATTAGCCAAATAATAGCCTTTCACCATTGAATTAATTAATTCTGTGAATGCACGGCCACGTTTCTTCTCATGTGAGTAAGGTACCTCAAAAATAGTTATTTTTATAATAAATAAGTGTGTGGATGCCATCGGATTCATATATGAGGTGAGTCTTCCGTGGCAGCCAAGATTAAAGAAGAACGAGGGTTCCTTCCTCGAGTAAAGTTGGTTACAGATGCCCATAAGTGACAGTGACGTCAACATCAGGTGGACTGCTCGCTCGTTGCTACTTCTTATAAACAAAAGAAAGATACAACTAGACAAAACGGCAGATATGAACACTTATATAAATAAATTACTAATCACGGATTCACCGATGTTCGAAAGTAGTGCAATAAGAATCAGACAATCACTTGTCACAGTTACATACGTACATGTATTTGAAATTCAAATGACGCAACGAACGATTATCGCGAATTAACACACGTACGCCAGGACACGAGAAAGTTGTCGAACTATGAGACGCAAACGAAAGTAGGTACGGTTCGCGTCTAAAGTGAAAACTATTGTTTGTGAGAACTCTCTCCGCTCGATCCCGATGCAACAACTTCCCAAGTGCGACGCTTTGTACTTGTCGAAAATCGTATCACACAAAAACTTCATACACCGTTCCTGTGAAAGTTTTGAGCTTGCTGTTATGGGGAAGATTGAGCTCGCTCTGACGCTGTGATATTTCGTATGTTCGATAGGTATTTTTAGGATTCCGTAAAAAAAAGTAAAAACAGTATCTTACTTAGAAATAAAGGTCCCGTTTCAGTGGTAAGCCTTAGTATGTTTCGATACTTCACACACCTATAAAAGTTTCTGTGCTCGCTATATTATGGAGAAGATTGAGCTCGCTCTGAGATATCTAAGGTTTATTATATTATATAGGTACATTATTTAAGATTCAGTAACTAAACATCTACAACATATGTTTTATTCAGATTTTTCACTCTCTTAGTTTAAAAGTTAGAGCGGAAGGGGACACATTTTACCGCTTTGAAAAGGCTTATCTCTCAAACAATCGACTTTGAGAAAAAATATTTTGTAATGTAATTTTTAAGATCTTTCCATAGATACCCCACACACGTAGGTACCATAAATTTTTTTTTAAAGTTTCAATTCCAGGTATGGGGAGCCCCCCCTAAATATAATACAATATATTTTTATTTTTGTACACAATTCGGAAAACGGTTTACAGAATACACTTACTGTCCAAGTTTCAAGTCTGTAGTCTTGATAGTTTCCGAATAAAATGGCTGTGACATACGGACAGACGGACAGACAGACATGACAAAACTATAAGGGTTCCGATTTTTGCCATTTGGCTACGGAACCCTAAAAATACAAAAGTTAAAAATGAAAAGGGGGCGATACAAGCACATTTTGCATGCGCCAATTTGGAGGAGAGCTCATTTTGCACCTTTTTTGAGAAGATCAACAATACACCTACATAACATACTAAAAAAAATATTGGTCATTGAAAATGGCTATAAGTGCGCATTGATTGACTTTTATGATAACTTGATTGACTTTTATGATAACTCCAGAAGTACTCGCCGCACTTATTTTTTGTTATCGCGTTAATTAGATTTTAAATTAACGTTCCTGGCTAATTAAGGCTTTGTCAGTTGCGATTTGAGAAATTAACTTGGATGATAAAAGAAAATTAGCATTAGGCTTTTAATAAAAAGGGGTTTCCCCTTTTTATTAAAAGCCTAATGCTAATGTTTAGTTTTTTTTTCTAATAAAACCTGTGATAATCTTTACACATAGCCTATGTAGAAAACGGATCCCTATTACTAAGGTAAGTAACCATATTAAAGGTGGTCAAACATCTTGTAGTTCGACTCTGGCAGCAACCCCGCCACACCTATTTCTACTGAATAACAAAAACCCAATTTTAGTTTGAAAGTAGTCAGGGTGACACATTTATCCCAGGACTTCCAATTTAATCTTCAGGAATAGCAACGCGTGTGTGGTTACCCCTGAGAACTAACTTGGAATTCCTAGTTAAGGTTATCTCCCTTACCACACCCTTCAAACCAGAAGACAGCAGCGTTTAACACTGCTGATATTAGGCAGAAATAAGTATGGCGGTGGTGCCGCCGGATCTGAAATACAAAGGGTTCTACCACCTTTATTGTCTACTTACTACAATGTGATTAGTTATTACTGAAAATAAAAAATAAAATAAATTTATAGCGAGTTAGATTTGCGTCCAATTATGTATTTTCGAACGGTGCAACGGATTTATTAATTACTATGTAAAGTCGTACTGTTTATAAAAGGGAAAATTTTATTTAATCGCTGCGTCATATCTCAATTTCGCAGCACCTTACGTATATGGTTGCGGAAATTATTTCCTAAGATGAATTAAACGGTTCCGCAGAGTAACCGGTGAAAGTGGAGACACCGGAATGGACCGGAATGGAACGGGTTAAGACGCCATCCCAGCGAAGTGGCGTGCGAATGTTGTTTGATGTCTGCATTCCACTGGCCGACTCATACGACATGAACTTTATAAAATGTGTGAAATTAAATGTTTTATGTATTTTCTTACAATATGGATTACATATGCATTACAACCGGTATTGTCGGCCACAGACGCGTTGCTACTCTTAAGGAGTTGGGCGCCAAAAATGTTATGCTTAAGAGGCAGAAATATGTGTATCGGTTGCTCCGGAGTCAAACTATGATGGGTTGTGCTACCTTTAAAATATATAAGTCATTCAATGAAATTCGAAGCGACCACGCCGTGACACAATGACATACAAGAGTACAAAATATTTAACAATACAATTTTGAATTTTAGAAAAATTACGAGATAAATATAATTTTTCAAGAATAAAAAAAATAAACTTTAAATTCTTTAAATTTTAAGAATTTACAAGCTTAATTTTTTTGAGTCAGTAATGTATAGGCAAAAGGAGTACAGGCTGCCCCTGACCAGATGGACTGATGACCTGAAGACGGTGGGAAACTCAGGACTGGTTGGAGTGGAGATTAGGGAAGTCCTAAGTCCAGGTTACTGACAAAGGCTTATGGATAGATAGACGAAAATAATCATTTATTAATTTAGTTACTAACTCTCCGATTATTTTGCTCGGACGGGTGTAAATTTAATTGGTAGTGCAACCCAAATTGATATTTCCAGATATATAAGCAGTCGGATCGCGAAGACATTGGTTGCTACTCCGTGAATAATTCGGCAACGTTTCAAAATACTATAGACTGCTACCGTGCTCATTTTAAAGATATTACTGAAGTTAAATTATTCATATAATGTTATTTATTAATATATTTTATATAATGTTGCAAATGTAAATTAAAGTGTTATTAAATTAAAGAAATATAAATACATAGAGGGCGTACAAAAATTAAAAAAAGTGTATAATTAAATTAATTAAAAAATTGTATAATTAAATTTTACAAAAAAGATTTTTAAATTTTGTATTTTTATATCTATTTTTTTTAACATTGTTCTCGAAACTTATTAATAAAGGTCGCAGCAGATTAACTTACGCGAATTTCCTCGTTTCGGACTGGTAAAAAAATTAACAGTGTTACACAGAACTTGTATAAAAATACGCGCGAGTGAAACTCAGTCGGGACGTGAAAAAACTTGGAGGACGATGTTCGGCCGCCACGCCCCGGGGTACAAGCGTCCTGTCCGTAGTGTCCGTGTCTCCGGAGCGAAGGGTCTCATCGTTATTGTTTCTTCAGTAGATAAATAAATATTGGCACTAAATATTAGCACATTTATTGACCTTCGTCATCAAAGCAAGTAACTGTTACGAATCTATTCATACCTACAGACATTTTTGTGAAGTGTCGGGCAAAATCATACTTTTTTTTAATATTTTGACAGGCTCAGCTCATGTCTGCGTCCACGTGTTACGGACGTATTATAGAGAACGACATTGTTTTGTTTTGCCAGTTTAACTCCTACTGTGTCTTTAAATATAAATGCACCATAAAACAACGTTCTCGAAACATTTTGTAGATCCATCCGATTCTACGTTAATACTCTATCGTTTCGTTCTTGTCTTATGGAAATTTTATAAGCAAATTACTCTTTTCAATCTTATAGTGAGGTATAGGGAACGTACTCAGATCACAATGAACAAAAGCAGCCTCACGGATCGTTGCATTGAAACATTGAAACAGAATTAGCCGAAACAAAAAACAGATACAGACAAAAATCTTAGTAACTGTTTATGTTTGTTATAAGGATCGTGTATATTCAGTAAAATTCAGTTACTTTGACCTCACAAAAAAACAATTCAATTTTATCTACTTATTCCTGTAGGTTTGTAAATTTTACGGTACTTTGTATGAAAGTGACCTAACGGGCCACGATATCACGAGGGCCACCCCACGGTGAAGCGCAACGTGCTTAAGGGTGTCCCCACATTATATTTACACGGAACCGTCATTCGCATCGCGTCCTGCGTGACGAATAGATGCACTAACACGTGCAATAACGTTAAATATACTTAGTGCGTAACTACGAAATGGCCGCTGACAAAACGTAACTCAGTTCTCATATTTAAAAATTGAATTCAACTTTTGTTAAACTGAACAGTGATTTTCTGGACACGATATGCCAAATCACGTTTAGTCGAATACGTTTAGTGTGCGCTTCCTCAAGCCGAGGTTATTTCGCCGGGTGTGCCCTTCTGGTTGACAATAAATAAAAAAAAAACAAATTAAATCAAAATTAAATGAAAAATCTGTAACCGAGTCAAACCGATTTCGGTCGTCAAATGTGGAAAGACCCTTATTCTACCGTTTATGAATGTGGCAATTAAATACGTCCAAATTGCAAGGCGTCGCTTATTTGACATTCATTCACGCAGTCGCTTTAAGCCAGATTTGAGTTTTATTCAAACAGCTTTATTGTCAAGTGCAGGTTGTGTTAAGATGTAAATTATCTCGAAAGCGGAGTAATAAAATATCTGAATATTCTATTGTAAATAGAGTAAATATAATAAAGGTGGTAGTACCATTTGTAGTTCGACTTCGGCAGCGGCACAGCTAGTTCTGCCTAGTAATAAGTGTGATGTGCTGCTGTATTTTGGTTTGAAGAGTGGGGTAAGAGACCTATCCGACGTTGGATTTGTCAAATTTCGATCTATTGGCAGGTAAATATTAGATAGATTGATTATTAACAATGGGCGTAAGCTATAACTGTTTTTTTCACACACTTTATAAAATAAAATCAAAGTATCTGGATGTGGCTTTAAAATGTCTATTCGCTATATAAAATATCATTGTCTCTTCGTAAGTTCTTAAGCTTATTTGCAGAATAAGTACTAAAACTTCAGTAGGATTTTTATTTACTTTTCTTCGTCTTTTTATCTTTTATTCTTTATTTATGTTGTATGATTTTGATAAATAAACGATGTTATTTTTCCAATGACTGTTTATTAGAATATTTCTATGAACAGGCGTAGCGAGATGTGAGAATGAGTTATTGTTGCTTTCAGAATAAGTTAGTTGCTTATATAATAAGTCATTGTTGCTTATATAGTAAGTTACAGAATCGTATACAGTAAGTCACAGTTGATTGTAAAGTATGTTACAGTTGCTTACAGAATCAGCTACAGTTATTCATAGAGATATGAATGCTATTTTTGAGGACTTTTATTTTGTGGTAACTTCATTCAAAACCGTTTGTGTAGCACTTACAGATTTATACAACGTAGACATTTAAAAAGAGCAAAAGAAAGTGTCAATCCATTTCCAATTAACGCAATTATTTGCATTATACTTTAACTAGGCAATGATTACGTAATGTACAAAATGCTTCAGTCGTGTTCGATGTAGGATATCGAGATTAAGCTTGAACTCCGCAGCAGGCAACGACTTTACCATCAAATATTTACAGGAACTATTAGCCCATCAAGGCGTGATCTCTTATCCTTGGCAGAGCTAAACGTACGCACGTTTCTTTAATATGTAGAAGCTGTTTACTCTGCTAAGAGCTGCCATGTTTAACTATAAATTAAATTATGTTCGTATGACGCTTAAACACACTATAAAATTATTAATATGCACTATGTTTTGCCGTAAACCTGGTAATACGGGTGTGCATAGTTATGTTTGAATTATTTTGAATGACTACATTCCTAACTAATTTACAAGTGTCTGTTGTTTGTACATAATCCAAACCTGTACCTACCTATACCTACAAATAAGTAAAACCTGAGCGTTTTTTGTAATGTTGAAATAATAGCTTTTTAGTAAATGTGAGAGTACATACGGTACCTTTTTTTTAGATACGGTACCTTTAATAAAAACACAATTATATTTTTTGTCGGTATCTCTATCTGTTTGCTGTGGTTAGTTTCCGAAATCTGAGCCGATTTTCACGGGACTTTCACTAAACCATTATTTAGACTTTTACGTTGGAAATAGGTTCTGTTCATGCTGCCTATTACAAATTGTCTAATTTCTCCGTCAAAATTAGATCATGGTGCGCAATTGGATATAATTATTTACAAAATACATCATAATTGTCAACACAATTACACAAATTGATCACACAGTGAACGTATTCATCAATCCGTGATTTATTTACATGTATGTTAAATGGCACCCGAAGTAAGGGCCATAAATAACTATTTTTATAAAACCTGCATCACGTTTGTACGGAGCCGCCAAGCGCGGTTGCTTGCGTTGAATTTTTCACACCGCCACCCATCTCCGCCCGCCTTACTTAATAAAATATCAGTGAGACTTCGTCACATTTCGAAAACATAAACTTTTTAGCGACACTAAAAATACTTTGCTTATCGTAAGAGCCGTTATACTGAAATTAATTGTATTTATTTTGTATTAGCTACAAATTGTCGGTTACATTATTTTAATCTGCGGAATTAAACGTAATTCAGTTAATAAAAGCTTTGTACGTCTCAGCTGAACCAGTAAGAACAAAAAATACTGATAAAACATATTTGAATCTAAAATGATTTGATAAACTTTACATTTGAGTCCTGAGTCTTACTTGAGATCGGTCACAGAGATTCCTACAGCTGAGGGCTAAGTTTGAACGCCCCGGACAAGTGACTCAAGGGAGATTTCTAACCAGAAAACAACGTTTAACACTGTTGTTATTAGGTTTAAACGTGGCGGTCGGAGTCGAACCACAAAAGGTTCCACCACAACACTTACATTTTGAGTTTTTACTCTAACCAATACAAATTCAAAACGTGCAACATTCACAGCTACACAATAATGTAACTATAGATAAGTATTAACAAATTGTGTTTCGTTATCGGCAACAGTAATGGACGTTTATGTCGCCTGATCGGGTTCCAAACGTCACAATCACAACCTAACAGTGATGGCACCGGTTCAACAATGAACAAACTAGTTTTATGGATGCAAAATCAGTAATAATCCAGTGGTAAATCTGGGCGCATGGTAGTGTATCCGCTAAGTTCGAGTGAAAGTAAAAAAGTAATTTTAAAGGTAGGTGGTTAACCCTTTGTAGTTCGACTCCGGCACCACCTCCGC
>DWRA01004834.1:0-10453 GCA_018250295.1 Spathilepia clonius
CTGTGTGTACGGACAGATGACCCTCTATATTAACTCGCCCAATATGAGCGCAGTTATCAATCGTAGCTGGTTCACCCGTATTTGAATCGATATCGAGTCCCCCGCGACCGAGGCGTGGTTGCCCTCTGTGCCGGAGCGGTCGGCGGTCCGGTCGCCACACATTCCCTACACGCACACTGTCGACACTGTCCCGGCCTCGTAGACTGACGACTCGACCGACGTTTGTAGGAAGGTATGACTTCGAAACGTATATAGTTTTGGTGACCCCCCGTGACCGCTTCAAATCCATTATTGACATTCGAAATTATACCTCGATCGAATTCACCGAGATGATCGATCTTTTTATTGTGTGCTAGTTAATATTGAACTTTTGTACGTTTATGCCACTAATTTTACGTTAACGAAATTAAATCTATCTCAGTGATCGTTAACATTTTGATAGCAATGCAATATAAATTATAATTCCAATATTGTTAGAGATACGAAAATGTTACGTGCATGCAATTATAGAATGTTATACATTTTAAGGTGTGTCACCGAAGAACTACATTAACACAAACCCACACGCGTAATTAAGGACGTTAATTTTAATTAGAACATAATGATCGTAACGGTATTAACACCTAGCAACGTAGTCGGTAAAATGTCGCTTGTCAAATGGATATGTAAGGCTAGCCGCACTCGGGCATCTCTGTTCACGGTGCATCCCCAGCGCCCTCTCCGGGTCGCGAGCTCTTTGTACGTCACGTACGCGAACACTTTTTAATATTTCTCCTTGGATGTGGGCTCTTTTTGAAATTTTGTCTTTTACTTGGTACTTTTTCATATTGTCAATTATTTCGTTTGAGAGTGAAATGATTTCTTTTAATGACATCATACGATGAACGGTGGGATCTCGTAATTCCGTGTAGTGGTGATGTTACAAGGTGTATGGTACGCAGCGCCGCGCCGCTCGTACATTTGACAGACGCATTAAACAAGGCCAACTTAGGAAAATGACCTAAAATGACTTAACTTAAGCTAATAACTTGTATAAATATTTGGTATATATATCGATATGTATGTTTAATATTAGAGTTTTGGTTATTTACCACCCACTAGACTTAGGTAAACGGTAGGGATATAATGAAATAATTATGTGTTAATATTTAACAAAACATATTATGACTGAACGTGATTTTAAATATTTTTAATTATCCCGCTATTTAAAAGGGAACAATTCTGTATAAATAATATTCGTAATTTTAATTTGTTTCTTATATGGATTTTAGTTTTTTATCGCATTTTTTTTAAGTTGATAAAATAATGGAATTTATACTTTAATGAATTAAATTTACCTGCCAAATTGTTAACGAGCAAACGATAATGTTGTATGTGTTAAGTAAATGAAGCTCAAGCATTTAGGATATAGATGTCGGCTAGCGCCCCGCACCCCGCGCGGACCCTTGTACATATATATACTTACTCGTGTGTAAAGCATAATTTTAATCGATTCTCTCGTCACATAGTTTTAAAGTTTTAATTTATGTGATCGCCAAATATTTTTAAAACTGTATAGAGGAGTCGGCCGGCCGACCGCGCCCGCGGCGCCGTCACGAAGTGAGTTATAATTTAAAATAACATTGTTAGATTAAATTTAATGTTAGTCCTTTACTGTACTATATCGCTCAATCATTTGACCGATCGACTGATTAAAATTTTAGTGATAAGCTAAGTAATTATCGGCGGCGCAGCGGCGCGGCCGCCTCTAGCGTAACGTACTGTACTGATACTGATACTATACTGACACTGCACACTGTAGACTGCCTTCGGGAGTGTTCCTTTACTTTGTAATACGTAGGCCGCCGGCCCGCGCGGCGGTTAAGATTTGTTATAAATGTTTTTAATAGACGAATTGTTGACACGAATGCATAATTTGATCGTTTAGTATAGGGTTATTTAAGATCGCACCGTAAGTAATGTATAATTTATCTACGACGAGTATCGTGAGGTGTAAGAAAATAAATAAGTGACGTGGTCCGGCGAGGGGTGCGGAGTCCCAAATTTAACGCTAAAACATAGTGAGGACGCCTTTACATATTGTGATGTTTCATAGTTAACGCGCATATTGGTACATTTCTATTAGCTCTATAACGTAACATAACACTCGACTGAAAAAAACGGATCATAATTGTAGGATGTTGAAACTCGTACCTTTTAATCAATATAATGGAGTAATAATGTTAATTAATAAATAATTAAATGACGTCGGTGCCTAAACTGCCCTCTAGGTTACGTGTAGTCGTGTCCTTCGTTCCGCTTCGTTTACTCTCACTCGATCGTTCCTATGTTAGTTAGGTTAATTTGTCTCGATCCATTCCTCGGTAAGTTTCCTCGCACGTATCAATAACTGCCTGGCCGCCCCCTTATCTCCCCTCCCCGCCCCCCTTCCTCCCCCCTCTCCGCTCACGCACTTCGCTCCACCGCTCGCTCGCTGAGCGGCTGTCCATATCGTTTCCATCATTTCGGTATAATTTACTTACTGTAGTTTTAATGTACAACCACCGATACGGCGACATTGTTCACGTGTTTAATATTAGGAAACGATGCCTTACAAAAAGTTAAGTGAATATATAGATGATTTATAATTATGTTATTTTCAGTGATATTGAATTAGCACTAAGGTGTTTAGATTATGGGCTCGGGCCCCAACTCACAAACCTTCGGAACAATTTAAGAACTTAGTTTGTAATGTACCGTCGTGGCAATCTTTCTAAGTAACATAAAGAGTATAATTTATTTAAATAAAGTATAATATGTATTAGAAATTTTAGATTTATTCAACATTAAACTTAGTGCAAATTATTGTGAAAAATCGATTGAGACTATTTATATGGGTTTTTAATTATTATTATATAGGTGAAGAACATTAAAATATTGGATGAATTTATTAATTAAAATAGTTAGCAAAATACAAATACGGTAAGACTCGTTAAGAGGCTGTGGTCGTCTGTCAAATGTGCGCGCGCGGCCTGCCCTCCTCCGGACGGGACGCACTATGCATTTTATATTACACTGAGTAATATCGACATAAGATATATACTGTATCTTAATAATAATAATAATGTTTATGGAATAATATTTTAATCATGGCTTACTGTAGTACTGTTGTGTAGTTAACCTTTCGACTCTTGTTTGTATTACTTTATATAGTGTACGCGGTTTTTATATGTGTATGTTTATTCAGTAGCAACATGTTTGTGTAAAAGTGTATTTCGTAATTGATCGCGCGGTATAGCGCTCCATCAATAAACTTATGATCGTAATTGACTAATTATATTATACGACACCCCTAGTGTTAACGTTAGATTAGCAGGATACTCTTTTTAAGTTCATATACGTCTAAAGGAATAGCATTTAATCGAATGTATCGGATCGACACTCGATTGTAACTCTAGTAGACGATTCTAAAGTTATTTTAAATCAATGCAGGTATTATTAATATAAATCCTCATATTTATACTAGAATATATACTATTATAAATGTAATTATTGAGTACACATTTTATCGTAAATTAATTGCACGGGCTTTACAGTTAATTATAACATTAATTATTATAAAACTAGGGCAAGTTGTTATTTATTTCTGTTTGATTTAAAATTTTTGATGTTGATTATTTTTTAATCTATATTTTTCATTTATAGTGGATAAAAGTACATATTCTCGATTAGAATACAAAATTATTAGGTGAGCTATCGACTGATGTACAATATTTAAAGTAATGATTACTTACGGCAGTATATAAGTTTACTCTACGCGCCCACTACGGGCGCAGTATTTATACAGACTTGTATTAATTTCGTATAAAATGTAATTAATTGGAAGCGGCCGACCGCGCCCTCGCACCGTATGTTACGCGCATGTTACGAATGTAAGACTATTATCTAGATTTGTTATAATGTAATCGTACCCTAGCCCTAGCGAGGCCTCTAGGCCCATTTTATGTTCGTATATAAAAAGGAAAATTATGATAGACTTACATGAGCGTCCTTGTTGTTTCTTTTTTTTTACAATGATTATTACCTAATGATAATTAGTTAATTACGGTTTTAATTGATAATTTTAACCGAAGCACTAAAGTAAGACGAGAAGCTTGTATGCGAAGAAGTATTCGATGTAATAATTAAAAGTGCTATCACATAACATAACACTAAGGTTTTTTGAAGTAGAAATTATGCATTATTCATATTAGGTATTTTGGGTATATATTAGAGTTAGTTTTAACTGGTAACATAAGTATGTAGTTTGTAATGTAATGGAAAAAAAATAAACAGTTTTGTCGTAGTTTCCTATTATTAAGCTTCTTCTATCTTAATGGTTTAAGTAATACTACTGGTTGATTAATTAAAATATTAATATTACCACTGCAAATATTTGAGATATCTTATGATGAAATATATATCTACTTTAAGGACATTATAAAACGTAGATAATTAAAAGAAATCAAAAATTTCAAAATATTACTGGCATTTTTAATGTTTGAAACCAATCCCTCTCCTAGAATAGCCACCCCACGAGACCGAACGAGTTATCATAATTTTTGTTTTTATACTCTCGACTGGGAGTCCATAATAGTCTTACACAGCAAGAGATACATTACATACACGAATGGAACGTGGGCACTGCCGTTTCCATTAATTATATTACCAATATTAATATTTATACGACCACACCACTTAACCACTATGCATGAACTAACACATTTATGGGGTAATGTATACTTGCTGCATCGCTAACGAACCATTCTTATATAGTAGACATAGTAACCTCTAACTAAGAGTACATGGGGTAGATTTTAATAATTGGAATATTTTTTTTAGTTATGAAATTTTAATTTACAATAGTTTTCGTACTTACGATCATGTAGGACTCGAATCGTAAAAGTTACAAGCTGAAATTTATTCGATTGGAACAATTATTATATTCTACCTTATGGCCCATATCTATGTATAATATCTACGATATAAAATTCTTGCAAATTACAACATTGAATAAAATATATTTTTCAAGTATCCATCATGGTAACAGATCATATACGTAGTAGGTAGACGTAGATAGTGTTACCGATTCTAAAGTTTCCAGTTTTATGCGACAGAGGGTGATGGTGTAGCCAGCACTGCGGGTAGTCCAAAGTTCTCCCAAATGCCGCAATTAAACGATGCTATCGGAACCCCGCCACAGGTTATAATAATTTATTTAACGGTAAATACACTACCACATGAATGTTATATTTGCAAGATTGGAGATCATAGCCGTATAAATACCTCGTAACATCCCAGTAAAATAATGATCCCTAAAATCTAGATAGAATCTAAAGATCCCATAGCTAACGTATTAACACACTGGAAGTGCCCACGACTATGAATTTAAGAGGTTGACAGAGAAAATATATTTAATAAATAGATACAGTGTTGCCAACATATACAGTAGAGAACGCTTAGATAAAGTAGAAAGTGTACTTTTCAGATTAAGGGTAAAGAAAACTTGGGGGATTTGTTTTGGTTGATTTATAAGAAATACATTTAATTGAGTTGGCAACACTAACATTGAGTTAGCGAACCTACAAAGTGTAATTGTTCAGGTACCTATGATGTACTGCGGCGGGATGGTGTCGCCACAGCCGTCCTTCTGTAACGTTTCGGATATTTCTGCTACTGCTTCAGGTTTTTTCTACACTACAAAATTTTCATACATGAATAGAAAGTAATTTAGACTATTATGACGTAGATCGATATTTAATTGACATATTAGAATATGGTATGTAGTGACACAATAATTAAGAGGTTGAGTGGGGTTGGATAACAACCAGGTATGGTATAGCGGGTACTGTTTACAAATTAAAGTAATATTCATTGCCGTTAGATTTAATAAAAAAAGTTCCCATCACATCATAATAGAATTATTTAATAAAATCAATATAATTATCAAATATAAATTGCAATGTAGATAGTTTGAATAACACACACATACACTAGTTTGATTGATTGTAAACAGTACCATGTATCGAGTAATGCGTATTCAGTAAATATAGGTCCCATGGCGAAAGGTGCGTGGTGCGGTGAGTGTTTCAATTATTTCTACGGCTTGCATTGGATATACAAGTAAATAGCTTGCATCTACCGCTTGAAAACTTTGCTCGGAGTCCGGCGGGGGGCTCGGACGGCGTACTGACCGTTGGTTGTGCGCAGGTGAGGACTACGAGTACACGGGCGGCTCGGGCGACGGCTACCAGCGCGCGGCCAAGCGCAGCCACTCGTCGGGCGCCGCACCCGCCGCCTCCTACCACCCCTACCGCCGCTAGCGCGCGCGCCGCGCCCGCCGCCCGCGCCGCGCCCGCGTGACGCGGCTGCGTTCACCGCCTACGGACCCCTTTCCTCTCGCGCGTGTCTACGCCCGCATTCGCGCGCTACATGCACGCATAACACTTGCATCCTGTTGTTCAACGCTCACAACCACTCTGATTGCGATGAGACTGCAACGAGTTGGTTCATGTGGGGGGATACACGCGCTATAGGAAATGTGCCCTATGTCTCAATATCAACGTTTTCACCATCAGGTTGAGGCTCTGCCCTCGTTTGTCATTTCGTCGATTTTTAACCTGTCGAATATGTAATATTGTTTTGACTTGAATTGACAAGGTTTATACTTTTCTAGTATCAGTTAATTTTAACATTTAGCGTCAGGTAGATATATATGTTTTGTTTGAGTTAACGTCTCATTTTGACAAATACTAGTGTTTCACCACAACTTAAGGTTAGGTGTAGGCTAATGTATTTAACTGACTATAATAAAACAACGAAGCCTCGTATTGTAAACGTGAATGGTTGGAATTAGATTGTAGGCTCTGAACGCAGCCTCGAACTGTCATCTATCACAAAGGTTAATCCCCATGGAGCCAATCTCTACTATCGTCTAGACATAAAATCTGGTCTCACAAATCTTGTACATAATAAACATGGAATAATTTCACATAAGCTTGTCATAAATGACTAAATATTGATGTGCAAGATGCTACAGACCAGGATGGTGGTGGAGATAGATCTTTTTAGTCAGTCACAGTCAGCTGACAACTTTATTGCGATCGAATGTATTAACGTTATTTCTCTACTGAAGCTTCAGTATCAATATGTGTTGACAGAACATTTGACCCAGCTTGCCGTGACTGACAAGGGATAAACACTTAGCAATACCTCCACCTCTTAAAGGTACATACTGATTTATCCATATTCTGAATGCATTATGTTACTACAGAAATACCGTAAGTTTCGGATGTAATGCGATGTTTGGTGGCACACGACTACTAGCATGACAACATCGATGGAACCTTTTAAGGCCGATAAATGGCCGCCTGTAAAATAGTTTTATCTTTTTCTACTTGAGCAATCATTGAATTTTTAAATGATTTTATGCGGATAGCGGTGTGTAAGAAACGCATGGTGGGCTGCTACAATTCAACGATGCAATCTAGTTTTTCTGGGAAGTCTAGGTACCAGTGTTACCAACCGCTTCTCGTTTCTTACAGCCTGGTATTCGTTATTAGTTGTTAGAATACATTTTCTCTTTTAGAAGTACCTATTTATGTACTGTGGACTCGATAATGGGCGTTTCAATGTTATTGAAGCTGAAATTTTTAGTTGTAACTAATTATTCCTGATACCTAAGTGAGTAAAATATATTTTTGATATCTATATTTCTACATACGGGTCGGCAACCAAACGAATTATCTAAACTGTATTTAAATTCGAATACATAAAAGAAAAATTTCGGAATTACTTTACGTCTAGAATCTACTTTTCCCATTTAAGTTTGAGTAATTTTATCTTAGAAGTTTAGCATATCACATGTAGAAAGGCCCAAATTGACAGTTATTTTTAAGTAGGTACTGTAAACCATTCAGATGGTTGATCCTACGTTAGACGGTTAAGCTTATTATAATAGGTAGTTTCTGATATCTTCTCGTCCGATTGATTAAGAAATTCTGCATTTATTGTAAATTGAAAAGTGAAATGTACATAACATTATCATGGAGAGCGCATTGATATAAAATGCGCGTTCTATTCACCACTACATCATTCTGTATTTTATTGTATTGTGGCATGTTTAATGTAACTGGATTGATAAAACTACACTCGTTCTCACCTGACATACATGTATTTTTGTTTTCTAGAATAAAGATACTAATTATAATAAGTTTTATTTTAAAATCATTGACAAGTATGTGCGAGTTTTTCGGGTAATAACTTTAGGTACACTTACTAACCACACTTCGCTATAAAGGCGCCTGCACTGTGATACTAAAACATGTTTTTTATACGTATTCTTTATTTTTGAAATAATTATATTAAATTACATTTTATAACGATAATAGGTAGGCCTTGTTATTGTATAAATAATGTACTGTTTAAAATAAAATAACATTTGGTAAGTAAGTACAATCAAAAGATCATCGATGTATAATTAATGTGTAGCTGTAATGATATAATGTAAAATAGAAAGTAATGTACATTATTTTTTCTTTAATAGATCTTATACAATTAAATCATACGGCAGGAGAACGGGAGAACCAAACGTTAGAAATTATAATAGATGTTTCTTATAATAATTTTAGGCGGTTAAATTAAGACGTTGTTTATATTTTAGCCATGCAGTAAAATAAGTATTTGTTTTAACTTTTATTTGGACCGTAAAGTATTAAGACTATTTACCACCTACACAGTTTTAAAATATTAATATTAAACTTATCTCTAAGGAATCTGACTTAGCTTATATATAGAATAAACATGATCATTGGAATAGATTAGCACTAGCTATAAATTTTCATGTGAATACATCTAAATAAATTTTGAGAAGCTAATTTTCATTATTTCTTAAATTAAGGATTACTCTATATTATAAATTCACACTTATACAATGGACAGACAATCGAATTTGACGAATTTACGTTTTGGCGAAGTCGCAATAATCTTAAAATTACAAAAAGCGTATAAATGGATCAATATAATTCTGTACAAAAATGTGCAAAATTTTAACTACAGTGCAAAAATAGTAGGCTCTACCCGTGTTGTATGAATTAAGTGTGAATATTAGTTTTATCACATCAAACACTGAAGAATAAATAAAGAATTTATTTTGGGTAAGGCACTAGGATAGAAAGCACGTTAATGTAAAACTATAATTAACTTGCAATCCTTGCTTGTTAGTATTCTAGATTAAATATAGTGTAAACACTTATTTGGGATATTTTTTGCTGTATTTGAGGTAGGTATCTAAAATAATCAAAACAAAGGGTGGTATTAGGGAAAATCTTATACTTACCTAATAAATGTTTTGAATTAGTGCTACAAATACATAGGTAATAATTTGTCACTGCAGAGTTTAAACAACAATAAAAAATGTTGGAGTAGACAGGTACTATTCATACAACTATAATTATGTACACATTACAATAATAGTATTGTTTGAAAAAAGTAGATATAATTTTGGCTTAACTTAAACTTAGTTCAACTGATTTTAGAAACGGAAACAGTCCTGACGTTCTTCATACTATTTTTCAAATACAATCTGGTGAGCGTGTATCCACGTCAGTTTTAGCGTACGCCCTAAGAACAACCTCTTATTTCCAAAAACTGTAGGACCATATACGAGGCCTTAATAATTATGACGATTAGTGTTTTAAATAAACTTAGAACGAAGACTTTCATTTAATTTTGGTAGCACCAAGATAACTGCATTTTTGATATGCCACCAAAATTGGTATTTAGTATACGTTGAGACGTTGTGTATAGATACAGTCGCTCATGATTCGTTAGTACGTTTACTTTGAACCAAGACGCAGTAACACAATTCTTGGTCAAATACAGACTACAAAGAAATTGTTGACTTTTTGTATGTAATATAATTATTAGTCAACTATGCCATCCATCTGTTATTTAGTAATCACTGCCTCCCATAGACATCTGTAATCACCTCAAAAACTTTCGTTATGGGAAAAGCGTAAGCTTCACTTCGATTAGATGGGCATCTACCTACTTTTAAAATTACTGCAGCGGTTTTTATACAAAGGTGTATCTAACTGTAACGCTACAGATATTATTGTATTTAACTAAGAGGAGAACTTTAAATGAGAGGACTGTAGCCTTAGACATATATGAATCCTGCCTGTTGTGCCAGCATTAGCAGCAGATGTCCCGTAGGGACCAGAACAAAATGATTTTTACACGACACCAAATTGTCTCTATACTACACTACTACGACTAATTAGTTTTTGCCTCGAAAGACTGGTTTATGAACGGTCTTTACTGGGTCTTCCGCGTGTAATGAGTGCTGATGGTAGCGGTGGTGACTGTGGGCAGCGTGAGTGGCGGCGCGGGCGGGTAGCGCGGCGCGTGCGGTCAGGGTGCGGCAGAGTGGCGG
>DWRA01004835.1:0-10451 GCA_018250295.1 Spathilepia clonius
AAAGGATGCTAATGGGTCCGTATTGGTAATTTTACTATGGCTATTCAATGGTTCAAGGTATTAGTAAACTGTAATAGCCGTTTTGAAAGTTTCACAAAATATTACGTTGCCGTAGCAACAAATGATAAAAATATAAAGTTAATTAAAAGAAGTCCTACACGAAATATGTTTGCTGTCGTCTTTCCTCGATCCTATTTACTGAATATAAGCTTTTCTGTATTCAAAGGTATTATTAAATATACTAATAACTCTCACGCGTTACCACTTTCGTCATTTGAATATAAACTTATTAATTGTTAGGATTCTAGATAACTCCCTTCATAATATCAACTCCTCACTTTTTAAATAAAGACAAAGTAAAAATTAACACAACTTTTTGACAGTTGAAGGACCATAGCTTCACTGTGTTCCCACATTCATTATTCCTTCAGTGTTGCCAACATAAACTATTAAAATGTTAACAATGTTAAGTATTATATATATTATAATATTTTACGTATGTTACGGAACTCTTCGTGTTTAAGTCTTGTACTAGGCCGGTTTTTATGGATGCTATTGGCTCGTTACTTTCATAACCGATGGTTATTTGACTCGTGAGAAAGCCCCGCTGCACGTTTCGTTATTGCTCCTCTCCGGTTAAACAAAACTACTGTTTATTATTTCACATTACCCGTTGTCCGTTCTTGAGTGCTTTGACGTTTTTATTTTCAAGAGCGTGTCGGGTTTCTTTTTTATGAGACGCGATGCGAATCTACTTATATTACCTTAAGTTTAGTTTTAAACTTTATTGATAGAAAAACTATACTTGCGAACTAAACGCTCTTTGAATTAGATAAAAAGTTTATTATCTCGCCAAACAATACCAAAGTGTATGAATTCTAAAATAATTCTTAAATACAAATCATAAAATTTCTGTTTAGTGAAATATTTTCATACGGTACACCGTATATATTACAATTTATAAACAAAATTTGAACGCATGAATGCAGGTTAATTTCTACAAAACCTTGAATATTAAAATACCAATCCATGAGAGATGGTATTTTAATATCGAACTCTTAGCAGACATGCCAATTTGTTGCGGGGTTAGTAATTTATTACCAAATTATATAATAAGGAAGACATAATCGGGAATATTAAAATCGGAACAATACAATTATTTCTTTTCATCTTCTTTGACATTTTAACTTTGAATTAAAATGGCCGCCAAATTGCGATTGAAATTGGAACGTTATTCATTTACCAGACATTCTGGGGCTTAGATTTACCTTTTAAACACCTAAGGTAAAACTAAACAAGTACTCTGCTTAATTAATTAAGTAATTACTTTGGTAAATGTGCGTTTTAAATGTTTTTTATCGTTTATTATACATATAGTGTAAGTTAATCTACAAAACACAGTGCTTTAGACCTAAATTTAAAGATATGATGATACCAACAAATTGCAAACAAATTGCATTATTCGATTTTTAAATATCGAACTATGAGTAATGATTAAGTTTATTTTGAATTTCGAAACTCGTTAATTCTAATAGATTATTGAACAATGATTGAATGATAATATGATGACTTATAGAAACCCTTATAAAAGTCTTGAGCAAATTTAAAAAGAATGATACTAAGTGCTAAAGATCAATCGGTTTATTATTTTATTTTTACAAGTTAATTGACTTATTTTACGTAAATAATATCTATACATCCGGTAGATAAGTACGATAAACTTACTTATCTGTACGTCTAAAAACCAGTATCATTTTGCTTTGTCTGTACAGTCACGACTATTGCATACATCAAAACAGAATAATATGTTACATTATTCGATAAGAAATGAAAGAAGGAAGCTGAACGTATACATATAATAGTAGGTAATAACGTTATAGTGCCTGCTATATCAGTTAGTAACATAATCGTGTAATATTTAATATATTCATGATAAAAATCTGAATAATCGTGTCTTTGCGAAATAAGCCACAGATATTTCTAGAAAATATAAGTTATATACAATTTTACGCTGTACAAAAAATTTATCGTCTACATAATACAATATATTTTTATTGAATTTTTTTATTACTTTTGTGTAGTATTTATTTTTAGTAAAAACATAAATCAAGAATTTTATTTCAATGAACACTGACGTCTTAATATTTATGTACATATAAAACTAAAAAAAAAAAAACTATTTAATCTATGAAATGAAGAATAAAAGTTTAGTTACTAAATAATTAATCAGTGCGATGTTCGGCTTATAGGAATATGAGTTTAAATTCATTTCATTTTATACACGTACACAAAAACAAGTAAACACGTTATACAAATACACGTAATTACAAGCAGTAAGTATACGTTAGAATCTGAATAATCACAGACATAATACATAATTACTAAGGACTTGTCAGTAGATCGTAAGATACATGACACCTCTACGTTTATGTTCATACTCATTACAAAAACAATGTTGTTAAGGTAAATTATACAAAGTTTCAAAGTTTGTATGTAGTAATCTCGGGATTGGCAATACCAGGAGTCAATAAAAAGGCACAGTCTCACACAAGTGTTAACGTCTATTACCACACAATATGTACGCTACAATGTATACAAATTTTAGCTTAAATGTCACAAGTTCAATTATGGCCGATACAAGATTCCACATGGTCTTAACATGCAAAACATCTTGAACCGATGCTCCGAGAGATTGTCTGATAAGCAAGTTTATATGAATATCAAGTGCACCCACGCGTATCAACTCCGGTACGAACGACATTATTAAGCCAAATAGTTCTCTTTAGTTTTATGCTCGCCTAGTACCGACCTAATAGATGCGATGGCGGCGCGCAGATAGCGAACATAAAATATGTTTTTATCTATCTCGCCGAGATAAACTAAATAAGAAGTCTGTGTTTGATATATATTTTCAACCTTGCCGCCTTTTCTATTTCAATATGATTAGATATACTTACAAAGGGCTCACGTTTCTTTATATTTTATCAGATGTGTTAAAAAGACTAACCGTTAACTTTTACATTATGAAAAAACAGTAATATATTTTTCATATTTCTTCTTATTGTATTGATTAGTATAAAACTGGAAGCAAAATTAATGGAATAGGGAAGGACGATGATAATATAATTGTGACAACGATATTGAAATTAATGTAACAAATGTAAAATTGATTTCACTAAAAGCGTATTCGGCGAATCATAAACATAATGCATAAATCAATTCTATTTAAGTATCCGAGCACGAATGCTGACAATACATTTACAGTGGTTGTCAGAGAGATAGAGGTGTTTTGTAACCAACGAGTTCTTAGTACGCAAATTTGATTACTACAACAAAGTTGAATGCGCGGCAAATTTACTTTTGCTTAATACGTCAATCCCCGCTGGGGAAGGTAAAAGCGGAGTAATTATCTAAGTGAAGACGCTTATTGTGAGTCCATCACCCGTCAACCACAATAAGGAGGAAATAATTGCCGCAGGTTGTATCGCACGTTCGATACGAACAAAAGCAATTTGTGTCCGCACGAAGTGGGTTCGTACGGGCGCCGTACGTGCGTGGCGTTGTAGGTGTTTATTACCACTAGTGATGGTCGAGTGTCGAAATGCACGATCGGATTACGCAATTAAAACACGATTTTAATCATCGTTCTATATTTGAAAATTAAAAGCAGGAATTTTACGGACAAATACTTTATACAAGTTTAATAGCTGCCCTGAAGCATTATTTCTATATAAGGCAGTTTGTACTACTTTGTTTGACTTGATATTTTAAATATGTGATATAAAGGAGCGTGTATTTTTAGAATGTATTAAACTTGAGTAAATGAGAAAGTACTAATAATTTGAAGGAGGCAGAGGCCTTTTTTGGTTCGAATCCGCAGCCAATGCCGCCGCGGAGTATTAGTAGTAGTTCTGCCCATTACCAGCAGACTTAAGCACTGCTATGTTCCGGTTTGAAACATGTGGTAAAGAAGACGTACTTATTCGAGACTTCCCCATATTTGAATTTAATCTTATCTGGGGTTGATTGCAGTTGTCTATGGCCAGCAGTATCCACTAGGTAAGTGGACTGCATGTGCTATTTCTTTATTGCAAAAGGAAACTACACACGCCTAGCTTGGCTCTCGGAAGCTATACAAACTTCGAACACAGATTTCCTCCAACTTATCGTTAGACTATATAAATCCATTCGTCCATCACTACTTAGTGTAGGTATGCCGTGGCTGTGGTGGACGCGGGCCGATTCGCCCCGCAAGTCACGACCCTCATAGGTCACTCGATATCGCCCGCTAATCTCGAATTCTCGACACTCACTACACGTGTTCCCGCACCCATACTGATCGCTTTTGTTCTAATTAATTAATCAGGGTGCTGCGGGGCTCCCAAATCATATTCATTAGAACAAGGAACCGTATTTCGATTTGGTCGATACGTACCCGGCGAGTTGGAAACAAAGTAACATTTGGCGGAAATCCAAGCTCACTTATAATTTGATTTAGCGGACTCTCATGACCAAATTAAGTCTCGTAAAGTTTTTCTTTAAAACGTCAGCTTTAATACCACTTCAAAGACTGAAATATCACTTCATTTTTGTTGATATAACAGGGACTGTAGTCAATAAACGATATGAATCACTGCGGGACGAATGAAAAGATTATCTTGAAACTCCTCGCGGACGTGTCTAAACATTGTTGGCAGCGATCCAAAAACATGCTCATCGCAATCATAGAACACGCAAACATCATTTAGCGACAAATTCGCCGTGGACCAGAAAATATATATAAGAACATTACGCGACCGCGATATTGGTACTTTTGAGAGTACGCGGAATCGTGTGTAACAAACGATGGCAAACGTTCCGATGTCGGAGCGGTTTCTCGGTCGCACATTTATGCTCGCTAAACGATTGATGAAATATAGCGAATAAAACGAGTCAACAAGGAGCTCGGGCGTTTTTGATAAATATCCTTTCAACGCTTTTCCATTATTCGGGGGGAGACAAATGTTCGGTCGGTTTGCTCGGCTCGACATCACGGCATTCCCTCATTAAAATGTCCCCGAGCGGCTGTCGGCCCCTCGCGCTCGCGTTTCGATGCTATAATCGATTTTATTGCTGAACGCTATAAAATAAACGATAATGCACGAGTTGTATTAACTGTCGCGCATTCCACGTCGCGAATCAATCACTGTATTATTTCAACACAAGATTATTATGACACGATGCGGTATGAGTAATAGCTCTAATTTGTTGGCAACGCGAACGAGATGTCACGAGAGCGGAACCGACTAGATTGCAGGAATTCACGGAATATACCCAGAATTTCACCAAATTAGACGGCGGTTTAATATTAATTTATTTTCAAACGTTCAAGATTTATTAACTTTAGTTTACTCAGTATTCAGTTTCGGATCTCAAAAGTAATCTGAGATTCTGCCGTTCATATAAAGTTTTTACTAGGTCAGATCAATGTTTCCAATTCGAGATACTTAGCTTCACTTCAAACTTCACATCTCATTCAGATGCCTTTTCAGTAACTTGTCTTAATTATTAAATGTTATTTGTTAGGTACTAACAATATTTTCTTACTTAAAAGGCGCATTATTTAAGAATTTAGGTTTTAAGAATACATTAAATGGCTTTGGCCAAGCCGACAATGCGTGTTTAGTTGTAACCGTATGTTAAGTAACAACACTTTAACAATGACTCTTAACTTTCATTGTGTTTCAATTTAAATTACGACTACACTAGACTAGATAGTTGCGGACATTAATTACCTTAATGTTCGGTGTAACGTTAATCAAATAGGCCAGATCGGCCGTGAACGGTACGTGTAACTAATTTGCAAACAAGCTATAATGGGGCTGCAGTCAAAAGCGCGCCAATGAAATTAAAATACTATTACGGCAATACAAAGTTGATTGAGTCGAGAAGGGAGCCGTTGCCGGTAGAGGGCGCTGAGCGGTAGAGTGCGAGTATGCCAGCTTGCTCAGTGCTCTGCTCCTGTAATTTGATTTGGAGTGGAGGGGCGGGGGGCGCTAGGATCGATACAGCGACGGGTGAAGCCGGGGGAGGGGGCGACCACCAGGCGCGTGTTGTTATGGAAACCGTAGCTACCCTCGTACCTCCAGATTTCGTCGGTTATCCCCGCAAATTAAACAAAGAGAATAGCGAATATCGTTCAGGTGACGGGGTTAGGGCCAATTTGGAGGTGATACGACTAACTCCAGTTGTTATTAACTTTTGAATGGGCTCGCTTTGAGCTGTGTAACGTTTACTCAGTGTTTGAAATAATGTTCGCAAACAATATACAGACTATTGATACTAGTATATAATGTAACTTCGTGGTACGAGAACAATCTCATAAACTTTTAGCAAAGCCGAACCGTGTTATTGTTAGCAAAGTTGTTATTAGCCTCGAAACGTGGGCAATAGAATCTCGTTATTACGATATACAGGATCGAGACGGGCTAGTCGTTATTAGGCTTGAACACAATGTACAGGGTGAGCGCTCCCAAATTTCAGCCACAAAGCCCATTTACATCATCCGCTAGCTTTAGCAGACGTTGCTTTTGATTGCCTAGGTAGCTAGAGTTATTCCAATTTAATCCGTTCAAATACTAATCCTATTCGATCTATCTATTATTCGCTACGTTTACTTTACCTCTGTCTATTGAATAGTTAAATTGGATGAGTATTGTAATCTGTTCAATAGTGCCGTAACAATTAGAAGGTTTAATTTAATGACAATATCGTATTTTAATAATTTAATGACGATGTAATATATAAAATTATAAGCTTCAATTCAAAGTGTTGATGTGTATGTCTATTAAGTAGTGTTATAATTCTATCTATTCTGATAAAGAGTTGACATCGAGACCCCTTATTACCTCTAGTATATACTATCTTGACCCAAGTTTATTTATAACTATCAAACAATTAGTTTTGATAGGGTCGGCATGTTTTGTAAGCAACATTCATATTATAATTCGGGTTGGTTTATGACACATGACTTATAATATTAACATAATCAAATTTCTTATTTGCAAGTAAAATGTTGCTCGAGTTAAAATTTAAATGTTAAATAATAATGTTTTTTGTTACTTAATAAATTAAAGTATTTTCCTCGACGAATTTATAAGACTTATAAGAGTAAAAACGGATTTATGAACCACATTTATTCTAACGAAAGCGTTTCTTTTATTAAGTGTTGAATGAATAATGTAAGATAAGTATTTGATAAGCGATAGACCAATAGTATCTCGTTTTAAAAGTTTAGTAAGAATTTCGTTCTTTCTATTTTAACAATGAAGTTGTTACAATACAGTAATTCAATACATCTGTGTTAAATTAAAGATGAATCTTTATGTCATAGTTATTCTTTGCGTTTTTGATTTTATTTTTTTTATTTCAACATACATATGAATTACTGATGTCCAATTCCAATTGGACATCAGTAATTCGTATTAAAACGTTACATTTTCCGATACCGTTATATCATTTCCGAATAATTTCGAATACTGGCGGAATGTAAACGAGACAAAGAAAATCAAATAATTATTTATTTGTATGTTCTTTACTTTTATAATTCTCTAAAAATGTATCCGTAATTGAATTTATCCTAAAGTATCAAATAATCCGAAATTATTTCATATCTATAACCGTATCTGAAACCAGTATAAAATTTTTCACATATGCGTATCCGTATCCGAAAGCAAAACTTCATATCCATAACATCCCTAGTTGATACCAATACAGAAATAGTTTCTGTGTTCAGAAACTTTAATTTCAATAAAGATGTTAAATATTAGCTCTTTTTTAAAAGATTTATCAAGATCCCAGCTTTATCAGACTCGGGATTCTGTGAAATTGACTCTAATTTTATCTTATAATATTCTATTCTTAGTCCTTACGTTTCCGTTCATTTTAACAACTGTAATAAGAGAGTTGATTGAACGGTGAGACGTTTGTTACCTGGAGAGTCACCAGTTTTATTATGAACTAGCTGTGCACGCGGTTTTACCCGAATTTTCATGTAATATCATATAAATAAAACCTAAACTTTATTTCTTTAACTATTTTAACAAAATGAAACTCGAATGACAGTTGTAACAAATTTTAATATTTTGTCGCGGAACCCTAATACAGATTCTTAAATAAAAGTAGTGTTAGTTACTCCTTACAACACCAGCTATCTGCCAATGAAAATTCCGTTAAAATCGGTCCAGCCGTTTCGGATATTAGCTAAAACAAACATGCAGATAGACAAACACTACACACTTCGTTAAATTGTAGTAATAGCAATTTAGATACATTAAACACTTCACATTTTTTTTAATTTCTTTGACAACATTTAATTCTCGAAGAATATAAAATATCTAATATAACTATAAACGAAGTAAATATAAAATAATTACAATAATTTAAATTACTAATTAGGTATTACTTTCTAGACGTAAACCTTTCTCCTCTTGAGAAGCTTGTACGCAAGTGGGGCAGTAATGGGTTGAGGATGATATATTTAGTCACCCTTCGTATTGTTATATAGTATGCTTAAATAACTGTTAGCCGTGTAATAACGTCACCAAACGGTATCATAACTTGTTATTACGCTGTCATACAACATCTATGAGTCATTGTTAGAAACAGTAGTAGATCGTAACACAGGGGCCATATATCTCGTAATGAAAAAATGCTGCAATAATTTGGTTACGCAAAACAAGCGTACAAACTCATCCGATTTTAAGACGCTTTAAGACGCTTTATACACTCACAGCCCCATAGTAGGATTAGGGAATCCTGTGTCGTGGGTGCCATGGACACACACAGAGACGAATACACAAACACCCAGACCCAGAACAGAATAAATTGATCATTCAGATTTCTGTCTAACCGGGAATCGAACCCGGAACCTACTGCGTGTCAGACCGGTATGGTGACCGCTCCGCCACGCGGGTCGTCATTTTACATTGGAGATGTAATAAATAGGCAAGAGAGATGGTGAGATAACTCCGCCACCGCGCAAAATTTGCGTACGAATGTACCAAGATTGTTATGGAGCTAAGAAACCGTAACCAGAACTATCGGATATCAAATAAAAATGTATCCGAAAACGCAAACGTATCCGCTTTAAAAATTCGAATAGAAGCGGAGACCAAATGAGACAGTAGCAGCGCCAGTTTCTTCACAAATAGAGTTAAATAATCACCAATTTTTTTACAATGCCTAAGAATGTAATATCCGTAACTGAAACTACATTATACTACGAAAATATTGCACAATTCAAAATAATGCCATATCCGTAACCGTATCCGAAATATTTCAGATATCCGTATCCGAAATTTCATACCCATACATCCCTAGTTTGTACCAACGTAATCGAAGCTACATTTGCGCGCAAAAGTGTTAATGAATTAGATACGTATCGTATCAAATAGCTCCCCACAGGTGTGGTTTCGCCGTGTCTAATTGCGTTGGCAACTCGGAACGAATTGACAATGCGGGCACGTAATGTATTCTTATTAAAATTACCCACTATTCACCAGATTAAATAACTGTAACAATTATTCAGGTTGCCTGTGAACGATTACTTGCTCTACTTTTATTTGCTTATTTATTCAGTTAACTAAACAACTACTTATTTAGAGGACATTAATAGATGTATCAATAAGCAAAATGTACGGAAAAGCATTATAGAATTTGCTTTCATTGCATCTGTTTATTGCATAATGTAAACTTGTTTTGCGTTGTTTAAATTAAATTCTTTTCATTTATTCAAAGAGAAAGAATCATTTTGTTTTGCGAAATTGTTTACAAAACTGTGAAAACGAAATGTGGCTCTTGCGGCGAATGAAAAATTTGAATAAAAGATGAATCTACGTAGTCATCCTTGCATAAAAGTATGTGCTACCGTACATACTTTTATAAACTTATGTTTAGATTTTTAAGGAAAACGCCTTGTATTATTGACTACAGTCCTTTTATGCCCCACTGTTGGGCTTGTATCTCTTTCCACAAAAGAGAGAACCATGGAACCCACCTTATTAGTTAAACTAATGTTATTTGTTAAAAATGTCTGTAGAAAAGCGGTAGTGACCACTTTTCTACTTAAATGAGGGTATAGAATCTTTATTTCTCACAAGAATTAATACATAATTCACTTACATGAGAATTTAAAATATTATTTTACATTATTAAACCCATATCTTAAGCCAGTCTCGTGTTGCTGACAAATTTCTTCAATTTTAGCCTAAAACTATATATTGATACTGTATTTTTGATACTATTAGGTAACTTATTGTAAAATTGTGCCCCTTCAAACATTATATTTCTTTTTCCATACAATGTTCGTGGTTTATTTAACACCACTTCCCTCTGCTTCTTGTAGAAATTTTATGATACTTCGTTGCAAATTTGATATCTGAATATATTGTGTTTGTCAAAATTTTGTGTAC
>DWRA01004836.1:0-10450 GCA_018250295.1 Spathilepia clonius
TCCAACTTAGTCCTCAGGGGTAGCAACGCATCTGTGGTCGACTTCAGTTGGGATTTTAGTCTTATCTGGGGTGGATCGCAAATGTCCATGGCGGCAGTTGCCACTTACTATCAGGTGGACTGCATGCTCGTTTGCTACTCCATTGTATAAAAAAAAACGTACTGCATGCTCATTTGCTACTTCTATCATATACAAAAAAAAAACATTTTTTTATTACTATAAGACAAGATATGTATGACAGAATCACGACATTTCAGAATTGTTTTTTATGGAGTAACAAAAAGTGACATCATGTCAATGATATAATTAGTGGTTATTTAAAAAAAAAAGTGATATTTTATGTTTTAAACTTTACGCTACTTTTCGTATACAAAACAGTGGTAAATTGACAATATGAAATTCGAGATCCAATAGTCCAATGAGCTGTTCTACTATTAATTATTGTAAACGGTTTGATGATGATAATGGATTTTATATCATTCATCACCAAAGCTGTTCGTTGCTTTGAATCAAAATATGTACTTTGTACTCCGGATTTGTGTAACTACTGTTATTTTAGGTATTACAATAGTTTATACAAACAAGAGCTTATTTTACATTGAGAAAACTAATAATGGTACCTATATGTATCTTATTTAGTGGTGTCGCTGGCATCGATCACTTGGCGAGATGCCCATTTGCTCGCGCAACATCTTGAGCCTCTCTCCGCAATGTTAAACTTCTTGACTTTCCACCAACCTTGACACGTTGGCTGGTCAAACTCGTACGAGTAGATAACAATTATATTCAAGTAAACACTTTTGACGTGCTCTCTGTTTTTGATAAAACAAAAAACGACCTCAATCGTAATATAGTCACGGTAGGATGATATTTGTGATGTTTTTCAATATGTGGGTTCTTAACTGAAAAAGGAAGTTCCGTATTTGACCGCTGTGTATATCTATCTACATGTACGATTACTTGTATGTCGGCAATATTTTATAGGGAAGGCTTTAAATAATATATTAGGTTTTTTACGTAATTGAAGGAGCAAACGATCATTTACCACTAGATGAACAGCTTCCACGTGACAGTAAGGGTCACTGCTGCCCTTTTATTCTACGTATTGTTACTCCAGAGATCTAAGTTAAACCATACTATATCTGTCTAACCATAGCATCTAAATCGGAACGTAGTAACTTGACACAACTTCTGTTACTAAGCAGTAGTAGCCGTAGCGGTAACCTTCTAATCAAACCAACTTGGATAAATGAAAAATAAAGAAAGACGATCATCATTATATAGATGTTATCGTTTTATTAAATTAATATTTATTAGTTACAGTTTTATGTATGTTCTGTTTTTTGTTAGTGCTCACAAAAACTTTTAAAACCAAGAGAATAATAAAATAAATTCTCAGTATAATTTGTTCTAAACACTTAGCCGTATCAAATCTGCTTGTACTATGTAGTAGGTGTATGTTATAGTAGGTGTTAAAACAGTTTCTTTTGACATTCATCGATATGTGTTTGTTGTGCAACATTCAAAGCCGCAGGTCAGAACGGCCGTTGGCGTGGTGACGCGTCAGGTCTCCGTGCGAAAATCACGGCATCTATCTTCATTTTAAAACGACTGTGTATGTAATTCGATGTAATTAAAAACTTGTTCATCAAAGTATTTGTGTAGATATCAATATTATTTCGTAGCTCGATAGATATTTATTTTTAAAACTTTTTAAAATAATTTAAATTTGATATTTCTCACTTGCTGGATGTTCTGCGAGGGTCCCACAAAGTATTGTGATGTGGTTTGTTGGATTGTATATTTTGCGTATATACTATTAAGTTTTTCAAATAAATATAATAGAAGCATCTAACAGTCCTCGTGTGGTTAAATTAGAAATATTTATTAACATTTCTAAGTAAAACACACGGTCTTTATGTTGCGTCCATTATTAAAATGAACGATTTTACAAAAACTCATCAGTAAAGTATTAACTCACGGTATTTTGAAGCCAAGCGTGGCCATTTAATTTCAGAAGCCTGGCAACCCCATATCCACCAACCCAAATCTACAACAATACATAAATTGCCTATTTTATTTTACGCTTGATGTGTACCACATACATTTTTCATTTACGTCGTTTTTTATATATACGCCCGTCAAGTAGACACGCTTTTAACGTGTTTGCTTCCCACGAGTTATTGTCTCCACATATTTGTTAAAGAATCTTTCCTGGTAATTGTTTTAACACGAAAAATATGGAAATACGTGTTGCGAGTATTAAATATTTTTTGTTTACTATTCATAATTAAATCTAACGATAAAGCGAATGGACTTCCTGATGGAAAGTATTCACCATTGAATATAGACGTTTGCGACATTGGAGGCGTCGTCAATGTATTATTTACTTTGCACATTTTTTAAGAGCCTTGACCTTATCTTAGCGCTCCGGGAGTACATCAGGAGAAAGTTAATTATACACCTTATATGTTCGTGGCAAAACACAATATTTTTTTTATAAAATAATGCATGAATAGCAAAGAAGCAAGCAGCTCATCTCTTCATAAATTAACTTCTATCACGAGTAACTGCTAACGATTCCAAAAGGATGTGAGACCTATCTGAAGCTAGTTACAGATAAATTGGTTGTACAGAGTAAGTTGAATATAAAATAGTAGTATATCTTTGAAATATATTTTATGACCGTTCAAATGAGCTAAAGCTGATATGGTATTTATGGCCGAAGGAAGTGCTTTAATCACAGTAAAACATACATTTTCGCTTGCGTGTCGCTCATTTGTGGGCGGTTTCGGCTTGCCCCTATAATGAAAACTCTGTAACCTTTCATTTCATCTATCTGTGTATAAAACAAACCAACATCACTTCAGTCCATACACTAACTGTTTAAACCGACATTTAATAAATAGTTTTTCATCAAAGATGTTAGCAGTTTTTCTTTTATTGTTACAAATGGGACTTTTGAAAATCGTTGAAGCACTAGAATTACGTACGTACTCGTTTTATATAAATTGATCTATGTTTTGATGGAATATTTGATTTTTATTGAAAGTGATTTAAATATTTATACAAAACATCTAATATATGTACTTCAGTATAAATGCATCGATGTTACTTCCTATTAATAATAATCTTGGACATATCTTTAATAAAGATTTCCTCATTTAGAGTTCCGCTTAGCCGGAAATCGAATTTGGAATCCTCTGCTTGATAGACTGACATGGCTATTATATTTCAGAAGGCGTAATTTCAATGCTAAAATCGATTCTGATGCCGTAACATTTACCAAAATGTTTGGACGTTTGATAGTTCCTACATAATAATTCATTAAATCATTCGATTTCGCTCAATTGGACTAAGGTTAAAAATAAAACAGATAGACAAACTGTTAATGTATAAGGCATTTGATCTAAACAATTACGAAACAATAACTCTTAAGAAGAAAAGTAAAGACACGAAACGAATGTCAAGTTGCTGAACATTATGTGTGCTATCGATTTTATAAAAACATGCTTAAGTCAGAGAGCGCTCCGATTTATCTTCCTACTCCACGGCCATCGTACGGATTTTGAGGCCAAGGGTATTATAACTTAAAGATACCTAAATAAGTTTCAAAGTGAAAAGTCAATCATTAGTCTTTTATGCTACAAGAAATAAAATAACGGCAAATCTATTCAAACCTTACAATACTTAATTTTTGCATATTCATTTAGACTTCAGTATTAAACTTATTATTCTTGCACAGTGGACAGTTGGACGGAATTGAAAATTTTGCAGCTCATATATTAGAAAGTTGTAACAAAAGAGACATTCTTTTAGAAATAATAAACGTATTTCCCCCCTCAGAAAATAACAACGGATTAGAAATGGAAAATATTTGTCCGAAATTAGCCCGAAAATGTGACCTAAAAATCGGTCTTCAAATTAGGTTACTTGGAGACTGAATGTTCGTGGACTGAAAATGTCAGCAATTTGTTTCTTCGTGGATACTGGTGTCGGGTTAACGCCTCTGGGGCTCTGCGGACAATTATGAACTTTCAGTCGTAACTCATAAAATTGCCTAAACTCGTAATTGCTTTAGATCCAGTACCTGATATTACTTAAATTCTGGCAAAGGTAGTTTCTGAATTAATGGTGTCTGCTATAAAACTTGTGACGCTCACGATTATTTATATAAACCTAGGTATAGTCAATTTTTACTAACGTAGTTTTCTTTTAGAGGTAGCCTATTATATGCTGTGTGAAAAGTTATTATCGTCACAGCCAATACACTATCAGAGGAGTACCAAATAGCACCCTAGAATTTTTTGATCTGTACCTATTCCTACTCTTAAGCTAATACAAGCAGAGAAACTCTGTTATTCATTACGCTACAAATATACAATGAAATGTTACAAATGTTTATGAGTAGGTTATACAGATGTACGAGAGGTATATTTGACTCCACACGTGTATTATTTTATCTCCTCTACAAATTGCCAACTTGAAAGTCAGGTAGTTGCTGGCTTCATGCCAGAGGACATCTCTGTTAAGTCGGTTTCAGGTGTCTCGACAGTTGTGCTAAAAATATTTTAGTTTATGCCTCAGTAAGACACTTGTGACTTAGTAACAAGTGTGAGATTAATTGAATATTTCTAAACATTTGGAGTAGCAGATATAGAAAAGTAATCATTTCTATATTACTTAACGTAGTTACGTGCGCTTTGAAGTTTGCTAATGGATTTGATATTTTTATTTCCTTAACATTTATTATTATGATTGTTATGTTGTTTGAGAAAATGTTGAAATAGCAAATTATCATATTTGTTTCAGCTGAATACATAAAATCATGTTCAAGAAACGATCCCAAATTAAACGAATGCGCTCTACAATCGGCAAGACAGTCAATCCATCAGTTTTCACTCGGTGACTTAAGCAGAGGTCTGGAACCTTTGGACCCGTTGTACGTACCCGAAATGGTCGTCCTAATTCCCAATGAAAACGGACTGAAGCTCATATTCAAAGATAATTACTTTAAAGGTCTTTCAGAAATGCATATGGAAGATATAAAGTGAGTATCTTAGACCGTAATTGTGCAAAACAAATGATAAAGGGCCAAAAGTATCAGAATGAAATATAGATGGAAATGATATTTCATATGTACCATAAAAGTGCCTCAATTTGTAATACATATATGGTAGGTCGTACTTATCCACGTATCTTGTCTGCGATTCTTCTATATAGACGTGTTTAAGCTGTTTGAAAAAGAGCTTTAACTATTTTTACTTTCTTTCAACTTATTTATACAAAAGATAAAAACTTCATTCTTTAAGAATGAAATAAAAAACTCATTTCTCTGACATTTTTTATTTCTTTCTTTGCATAAATAGGTAAAAGTTTGGATATTGAAAGATGCCTATGCGTTGCTTGTCATAAGGTGCTGCCATATAAAATGTCATTAGAGAAGCATTTAAACTCTAAAGATTTATTATATTTAACGAAATATAAATCTTTAAAGTTTGAATGAACCTTATTGTAATGACAGCGAAAACATTACTGATGGTTTAACGGAAAGTTAACAATGACGCCTATTAATCTTTGACTTGTGGATTGGCTACTTTATCTCTTAATTTAATTCGTCGCTACGCCCATACAAATCAGTAGCGTCTTATTCGCTTTGTTCATAAAGTATGATAAATAATATTAAGATTCAAAAAGGATCCCATGCAGGATCCGTACATTTATTAATGGAACTTGCTAATCAAAACACATTTTAAATGACGGAAGGTTTTCCACGACTACCAAGTCAATTCTAATCAATTTGTCTAAAAATGATTTCTGTATAAATTATATGTATATGTATATAATTTAATATATTTATATATAATATTAACTATCATGATTCTTTACACTGAGCGCGGGTTGATTGGAGCTTTGAAAATTTCTATCGTGTTATATATTAACACCTTTCTTCTAAAATATGCTTTCAAATGATGAAAACCCCATGCGAATAGAACAGTAGTATTAAAAAAATTCACCAATACAAACATATACATAACACTTGAATATAAAACCTCCTTTTTTGAAGTCGGTTAAAAATAGATTTTTTTGACGGTTCGAAGCGCTGTAATGAACTATGCTATTACGGCGGCGTCGTGATTCACGGACAATTAGCTTTTGGCCTTTTAATTACGAACAATATTATGACGCTCTCGCCTTAGGGCCGTTCATATAATTAGGCAAAGGATAATTCAACGAGTACAAAAGGAGTAATGGCGTGCGAAACCATCATCCACCAAACTCTTTGTAAATTTATGTAACAGTTGATGAATGTTTCTGGAAATTAAATTCAGGTTTTGGGGTGAAATCATATTTATCTGTTTTTATGAAAAAATAAATTGTTTCTTTGGTTAAAATTACAGTGAAATCCTAACGTCAGACCTCAACCTTCAGACCGTCAACCTTCAGAATTTGCTACCATCATGGGTGAACACTGCATATTTCCTATTATAGTTTAATATTATAAACTAATGCTTTAACTGAATACAATGCAGCTTTGAACGTAGAGTAAAGCGCACGTACATTCTGCAGCACTAACGAATTTAAAGCAATCGGCCTAGTTGAGCAAAACTCGGCGCCAAAAGCAATTTGTCCCACTTATTATACGTATCAAATGTTATTACATTGATGAACGCTTTTAAGTAGTTTGATTTTATCCTCATCATGTTTTGGAACCAATATAAGCTTAGAGTCTACTACATATTACATCTATCCTTTTTCATCACATAAACTGCACTCTCGTTTGCTATTTCGTTTACATCATAAAAATCTTGATGTCAAGTGATCTTTGCCGACCATGGACATTTGTAAGAAACCCCATACAAATACGGAGTCTACAGAGGGTTGTAGTACCTTTAGAAATCAGTACACATTTATCTTTATACAATTACATTATTTAATCAATTTACATTTGTAATTATGATATCTGTGATGAATCAGTTGTAATTATAATAAAAGAAGTTAACTTATTTAATAATTGTATATGTCAAAAGACAAAATATGTAAAATAACATTTTAAACATAATAATACTCATTAAGCATTTTACAAATAAACACAATTTGATTTTAGAAACCATAAAAATAACCGTACATTACATCAAGAATGCAAAATTCCAAACGTGAATTTTAGCGTATTTTTCTCGAAAACGTGATCATGAAAACGCTGAAATGAGGCTACAAGCTTTGACTTTAATCGTAGAAGTTGAAACGTACTCTTTGTTTCTTTAACCGCTCTTTGTCGTCTTTACAGCTGCCATAAAGTGAAATGCAAGAGCAAGGGAATTTTTATTGTCCTTTTATTTCTGTGAAAATACATATTAAATGAGCTTAACGCGTAGTAGAAGTTAAGCTGTTTGGATATTAAATAAATCGAACCACAGCTAAATTAAAACTATTCTACAATTTTATAAGTAAATGTGTACATTTTTATCTTTTCAGTGCTATGCTATAAAATGTTCGAATTCGAATTTTGATCCATTGCAATCTTAATTCTTTAGATGAAATCAAGCCGAGTAAATTCATATTTCTTCCAATGAAACCTCGCTTTCAGGATACTAATTTCCTACATGTAATGTAACAATTCCGTGCACATAATAGCTCATATTATCTATACATTACAAAGTTCGACGCTACAAGCATTGCCGAATTGAATTTGAGATTTTATGGCTGATTTAACTGTTGAAATTTTGATTATAAAACAATGTTACTAAATATCATAGCTACTATAGATCTGAGTATTTGATAGTCTAAACCACTTTAGATTAGGTAACTGTTTTGTTTCAGATTCGACTTAAACAAAAAGTTGATCTCCACCGATGCGTTGGTGAATTTGGACGTAAAATGCCAATATGACCTCAGCGGCAAAATCCTTTTAGTGCCGATTAAATCTAACGGGGACGCTTCAATAAAACTAAGTAAGTTACTCCAATCGCCTTAATCATTCTAAAAGTTAGAGTCATTCGCTTTTATCTTACTCTAAACGCAAGCCTAAATTACAGATAGGTCTTTATGAACCGAAACATTCAAGAAAACTGCTGAATTATCAGATGAAGATATTGATCAAATTCAAGACAATTGGATTAAGATTTAATTTCCAAATACATAATAATGACTGTTTCTGAAACGTTAATGTGATGTTTATCAAAGTACAATTTGGCGATCAACGTCTTGAAGTCACACCAAGGTGTTTGAACCTTTTGTAATTTGATTCCGGCAGCCCTACCCCAATAGCTGTTTCTGACAAATAATAGCAGTGTCAACCGCTGCTGTATCCTGATTAAAAGATGTAGTAAAGGAGACGTACTGATCCGAGGTTGCAACTTAATCCTTCAGGATAATAACACATCTGAGGTCGGCCTCTGGTAGGAATTTGATCTTATCTGGGTTGAATTACACACGTCTACAGGCGGCAGTGGTATTTTACTACCAGATGAACTGCATAGTTGTTTGCTACTTCTGCACAATAAAATAACGTCAGTCTTATACGTAGAGGACTTTAAATGCAACCATGTAAATGACAAATTTATATTTCTGTGCCGATTTTAGATATATTCATTAGGAAGCTAATATCCTGCCATATTTTTAAGTACTAACATTAAAAATATGTTATAAAATATATTTTTTAATAATTCAGAAAATAATATTTGTACAGTTTATGTATTTTTCTGCGAATAAATTTATGTTGATTGTTTAATTTTAAAAATGTTACGACAATTTAAAAAATTAGCATTTCAAACAGATTATTTTTGCTTTTAATAGAGAGCCTAAGGCTGCAAAAACAGAGAGAATAATAACCGTGATTAGTTTTCCAAGTCCTTATTTGGTAGCAACGGTTTTGATTTATTCAACTCTTTCAATCTCTTTAAATGCTATGCGTAGAATTCTGTTTAATACTGATAAAGCATTGAGATCTTGATGGGACAAATTATTACGAGTTGGAATCAAGTGATTTCTGCCAACGACATATTTAAATTCTTATCGAGTATAAACCTTGCAAACATCAAGAGAGAATATATTATTAATTAAATACTTATTATTTTAATGAAAATTATCTTATTTTAAAATTAAGATTCAGAAACAAGAATTTGAACAAACAAACAAGAAATTGGTGCAACACTGGGAGTGTTGCACCAATTTGTATGTCCATGATACCCACAACACCGTACATTGTAGTGGCGCTATAAATAAAGAAAGTGTTAATTACACACAAAAGGTATATTTCTAGTCTCAAGGATATTAAGCACTAGCTGTGTCTCTCGGTTTCGCCCACAAGGTGGTAGAACCCTTTGCAGTTCGACTCGGGTGGCACCACCGCAGTACCTATTTCTACATAATAACAGCAGTGTTAAGCGATGTTGTCTTCTGGTTTGAAGGGTGTGTTAAGGGAGATAGACTTATCAGAGGCATTCCAACTTAGTCCTCAAGGGTAACGACGCATCGGTGGTCGACTTCAGGTAGGATACTAGTCTTATCTGAGATAGATTACAGATGTCCATGGGGCGCAGTTGCCACTTACCATCAGATAAACTGTATACTCGTTTGCTATTTCTGCACAATACAGGTACTGTAAATACTTTTACATGTTTTCATTTAGTAAAATGCAGTTATTTTGGAATTACAAACATACAATTAAATTTTGTTTAGTTGTTAAGTTAGACAAAATACTCTCGTGTGTACATTGTCCGTATATTTCCAGTCATACAGGATATAAATCATAGGTAACGTGTGTTCTCAGCTGTGGTAAGAAACCAAGAACGTTAGTAATTAAAATGAATGAAGAAATATAACGTATATATGTAACAAAATATATATTTTGTAATAGCTATATATATTGCATAGTCATGTCTCATTGAGAAATAATAAATATTATTTACAGCTATATAAGAAGAAACGATACTTTACGTTATAATAACTGTTTTTACTGTAAGCATATTTATTAAGCGTAACGCGTAACGAAATAATGGCGGTACAAAAAATGCGTCAATTAAATATTCATTGGGGTATCCGCCATAATTATACTAATAATTTATTTAAGACTTTGAACAAGTTTAAAAAACAGTCGTAACGTAAACAGTTTAAAAATCAGAATTTCAAATAACAATATTGTATATTCAGAATGTATCCGCCAAATTAAAAATTTATGTTTTCTCATTAAAATTTTACCTTTTTTTAATTATTTTTTTTTTGTTTTATTATGGCTATAAAAAGATCAAACAGCAATGTCACACCGTGGGATGGATTATTATATACCTGCAGAATTCTAAAAATATATAAATGTATCCATTTAACCTCCAATATTTTTTATTCTCCCAATTAAAGTTTCACCTTCATATAAGTTAGGTTATATAAATGAATATTTTTGGAATCTACGTCAAAACTGGGTTTACAAATACCTAATAAGAAATAGAAAAAA
>DWRA01004837.1:0-10450 GCA_018250295.1 Spathilepia clonius
GAAGTTGCTACTCTGCAGCGCCACCTTGTGGCGAGTGGCATCAATGAGCATATTATACAAACCTTCTCCGTGGAAAAGTACATGTGTATATACCAATTTTCATAATAATCGGTACAGTAGATTTTGAGTTTATCGATGACATACAGATAGACATTCGTTTTTATATACTATATATCTATCTATATATAAAAAGAATAAATAATGTTTTAAATAATTAATTACACTAATTATAACTAAACCGTGGGATAAGACAAACAAGCTACCTGATGAAAAGTAGTCACGATTGTTTATGGATAAATTTATTAAAACTTTGGGACCTTTGTACCCTTTATGAATATCCCATCTCTAAATTATCATTTTTATTTAAGTTGCTATGTTATGCTAGTTCGCATGTATGTGAGGGTCAAATCTTACAACTGAATTTTAAACCAGTTGACCCCAAATGATTGAGCTGAAATTTTGCATAGTCATTTGCTTTAAATGACAATGCACGATTAGCTTAGTGACGTCATTCTAAATACAATATGGTAGACACCCCAAAATGGCGGCCCAATTATTTTTATGCACCACTAAAACTATTCTATTGGTATCAAATGAAAAGTTTTTTTGAAGAATACGAAAAACAAAATGACAACCAAAAAATAATGTTCTTATAATTTTTTATAAATTGATTTTTGTGCTTATGATCATTGTTTATATACGTAGTGCCCACTCTTTAACACAGTTAAATGTAAATATTGATAACGTTGCTATAAATTTGGCTTTAGGTCAATAAGTCTTATATTAATAGAGAAAAGATATCATAAACACGTCAAAGTGTCGTTAACATAATTAAACGACCAAAGTGATTATTAGTTAGTCCAACAATAGACGGAGTAGTCCTGTAGCTAAAACATTACGGGAATATATTCCTTTAAAATATTATTTTTTGTATTATAGTTTGCAATGGCTCCAAAGGACGCCGATTATTTAGAAGTAGCTTACCAAAGAGCTTCGGAAAAGAAGACACATGTTAGCTTCCCGCAGTTGAAGTATCCGTCGTTAAGAGATGGAGGTCTGAAGGATCCAGTCCAATGGCTGACTGGGAAGGCCATGGATGACGGTGCGGAAGGGCTATGGCGCATCCATGATGGATTGTATGACTTGAATGAGTTCATGCATAGGCATCCTGGCGGTGAAGAGTGGTTGGAGTTGACGAAGGTAAGTCAGTAAAGGTTTTATTTTTTATTTTTTTTTATTTGATGGAGTAGCAAACGAGCGTATGGTCGACCTGATGATAAGTGGCAATTGCCACCCATGGAAATTTCTAATCCACCCCAGATAAGACTAGAATTGTACCTGAGGTCGACCACATATACGTTGCTACCCCTGAGGACTAAATTGGAATGTATCGGATAAATATGTAACTCTCCCTTACCACACCTTTCTAACCAGAAGACAGCAACGCTTAACACTGCTGCTATTAGGCAGAAATAGGTGCGGCTGTGGTGCTGCCGGAGTCGAACTACAAAGGGTTCTACCACCTTTAACAAAGGGTTCTATCACCTTTAACAAAGGGTTCTACTATCTTTAATATTCAAAAGTATTTATATATTTGCAAAACGTTTTAGGGCACTGATATAACAGAAGCATTCGAGAGCCATCACATCAACCCGGCTGTAGAAAAAATGTTGACGAAATTCTATATTAGAAACGCCAAAACACCGAGGAATTCGCCTTTTACATTCAAAGAAGACGGATTCTATCGCACGCTTAAACGAGCAGTGAGGAAAGAATTGGAGAGAATTCCGAAAGATACTTCTAACCGTACTTACATGATTATTGATGGCCTTTTTCTAACTTGCCTTATAACATCTGCTTTGGCGTGTTGGGCGACAAACTATTGGGTAATAATGGCATCTTATTTAACCGCATCGACTGCATTGGCGTGGATGACCGTCGCAGCTCATAACTTTATTCACATGAAACCGACTTGGAGAATGTATTTGTTTAACTTGAGTTTGTGGTCTTACAGGTGAGATTTTTACATATGTTATTTGCGATGTACTTAATAGTGTATTGTCGTATACTAAATTTTGGTAGTACAAGCACGTAATTAATGGTAAAAATGGTCATTGTTGTCCTTGAAATTTGCAATCTAAAACAAATTCTAGTCAGCTGATTGACTGCGCCAGAAGCGTTGTTAATCATAACTAAGTTGGAACACTTTTTTGTTTTCGAGAAAGAAGCCTTGAAAAAGTAGCCGACGTCATGGAAGCGACATATATTTCATAATTATATTTTATTTAACCAATGTATAAGTATAAACTATAAATAATTTGTTTTTCAGAGATTTCAGAGTATCCCATGCGCTTTCTCATCATCTTTATCCAAATACTCTTATGGATTTAGAAATAAGTGGTTTCGAGCCGATCATCTTCTGGAACCCGAGAAAGGATAAACCGTTCTACACCTACTTGTCAATAGTGATCGAGTTTTCACTATTTCCGTTCATGTTTATCTTGAACTTTATCAAAAGGTGAGTTAGTTATATTATTGTTTTATACGAAACGAAAAATAGGGTTAGGCATTTTTTTAATAACAATCATAGTTATGAATTTTTATCGTAAGACGGCAGAATTCTTAGTAAAAAGCCACCTTGGAGGTATCGTCGCCTGTAAATAGTGCATGCATTTAAAGATTTCCTATTAGATATAACTTATTATTAATGAGTATTTTTTAAGTACGGAAGTAGCAAATGAGCATGCAGTTTATCTACCAAATGATAAGTGGCTACTGCCGCATAAAGAATACCTGTAACCATCCCCAGATAATATTGGAGTCTTACCTGAGATACGTTGCTAAGTTTCACCACCTTCTTTTAATTTCTACTAACATTTTGTTGGCTCTTTGTAAAGGCTAATGTTGTATTGAACTCATTCGGAATGAGAATTTGATGTAAAGCATGTGAAGGATATTAGGGGTATGATTGTGAAATTCAAACATTCCATTCTGCAACAGGTTGCCATGATAAGAGTTTTTATGTGTTTGCACGCTTCCATGCCCCATTTAGCCCTTTGAATTTTACGTCATCAAAAGCGCCAACAAAAATCTTGTACAAAATTAATACGCAATACCCAAAGCAATATGCCATACAAATCCTGCACAAAATTTCATGCATGCCCTGGTGATATTCCTACCACGCGTGTTTGGGCTGTGATGAGCCGCATGCGTACTTGTTTTGGATGGTGGTAGAACTCTTTGTGGTTCGAGTTCCGCGGCACCACCACCACACCTATTTCTGCCTAATTACAGCAGTGTTAGGCGCTGTAGCATTCTGGTTTAAATAGTAAAGGAGACTTATTAGAGGCATTCCTACTTAGTTCTTAGGGAAAGCAAGACGTCAGGGGAAGGGGGAGCTTCAGATAAGACTCTAATCTTATCTAGGTTTGATTACTAATGTCCATGGGTGGCAGTGGTTGCGTATCATCTGATCTACATGCTTGGTTGCTACTTCTATATGATTAAAACTCCTTTTAGGCGGGTGAATCCACGGTTTTGACTTTATTCTATTTTGATTGTTAAATATTAAATCGTGTATGAAAAGAGGAAATATTCATGGAAATAAATTATTACAATGAAAAAAAAAGATCCATTCTGGGTTTATATTTGATAAGTTAATGTCTTTACAAGGATTTTGAATGCAAGTTTTAATGTATGTACTGTGTCTGTAACTTATTTAAATCTCAATTAATTAACCACTTCGCTTAGCGTGAACAATTAATTAGCTGCCAAACTTTGTTAACTGAAATGTAACTTCTAAATTAAGATGTGGTCGAAGTAATAAGACTGGAATCTATGCTAAAAGTCAAAACCTTACAAAAGAGATGTTTTATTCCCAGATAAATGTTATATGTTATAACAATATATACATATATAAGAATAATTTTAATATATGACTGTTATTTCTAAATTTGAATTAAAAAGTATTTTATAATAATATGTATATGTGGGTGGGTTTAATGCCGAATTAGTCTTTTACAACTGGGAGGAAAATACTGCTTGCATGTCGCTGCTATGTTTTGTTTTTATGCTTATTTGAAGTCAATTTGTATTCCGAAGCTTGTTTATTAAAATCTTAAAGTTGCAAGATATTCGCTACCAATGTTAGATCGTAATGAGTTGAAACTTAGTTGTGAATTACCTAATCAGTAATCCAAAATTTGATTCATTGTTTTTGACATTTCTTCAAATCCTTCCCAGGTTCTCACTCAACTTTATCCATAAGAACTTCTTCACTCAACATTACCGCTGGCATGATGGCGTTGGACTCCTCCTACCACTGTGGATGTACCTGGCCAGCGGTGCTACATTCTATGACGCTTTCATTATGTGGCTGTGGATCAATTGCACTGGCAGTTTCATTTTCTTCTTAATTGGATCGAATGCTGCTCATCATCATCCAAAGATATTTAAGGACGGTGATGAAGTTAGGTAAGATAATTTACAAAATATTGGTCATATTTTTATATATCTGAACTGTACTATACTATAACTCGTAAAGGGATTGTAGATTTCACACATCATAATGATGACTTAAGTATTTAACTAACAAAGTAAAAATAACGAAGTCAAGTATGTATACAGTACTTATAAAAAAATACTAAAGTTTTTGGCTGTCTGTTTGAAGTTTTTAAGGACCTTTCACTGGCGGATAGCTCATGTTATAACTACAATCAAGATATATTAGTTGTAGAAAATTGTTAAGCGTGCCGCGTGAAAAATTAAAACCAATAAAACTTACCGCGTACGCACAAATTTGTTAAAACAGTTGAAGTATACAATTTTGGATGCATTTATATCATGTTACATTTTTAAATACGAGTGAAGTACGAGTACGAGCTCGTGTTTAATAATATTTCATAATACTACAAATCCTTTAAAACAATAAAAGAATGTGGTTGCAGAAATCTAATTGTAAATTAAAGTTTCTTTGTTAGCAAAGATACAGTTTAAATGGAATTGAAATGAAACCCTTTTTTATTCCGTACAATAAAATCACTACGTTTCGTCCTGTCTGCTATTATGTGAAATTAAAATATTTGTCTATAATTTTCTAGTGACGTAAACCCTGACTGGGGCATGCATGAACTCGAAGCCGTAATGGATCGCACAGAAATCAACAACAGCCACTTCTGGGTGATGACTTTCTTCGGTCACCACGCTCTTCACCACCTCTTCCCAACTGTCGACCATGCGGTATTAGAACACCTATACCCCGTGTTCCTGGAACTCTGCGAGAAATTCCGAGCCAACTTCAGGTTGACGTCACAACTAGATCTTTTCATTGGCCAGATAAAAATGACTTTAAAAACGAAACCCACGCTCTTGGCTGAAAGAGATTAATTGTGTATACGTATCTTGAATCTTGGCATTGTGAGATGAAAACAAGTTAGAATTTTTCCATTTGAAGAAATAAGATTGGCAATATCAATTGCGTCTTTTGTATCTTGGAATTGTAGCTTAGAAGATATATTTATGGATACACAAGTATAAAAAATACATAAAATCGAATATATATTTTGTATATTCTGTATTTTAAAAATATACGTAATATTATACTAACATATTAGAGTTATAATCAATTTGTACCATATTTTTTTTATTGTTTGATCTATTTTTAAATTGTTACTAAAAAATATTTTTTATTTTTTTCTGAAAGACATATTAGGACTAGGTATATGGCGGTAATCATCTTAAATATTAAATTTTGTAAGGATTGGTATAAAAATATTTTAATGTAACTGTTATGAAAATTTGTAAAGGATAAATAAATTTTATTAAAATTTTGCGGACATTATAATAAATATCTTAATTAGTATTTGCTATTTTTTAGTTCGTAAACTACATCAAATTTTTAATCGACTTCTAAATTTATTTAAATATTTTAATATTGAAAATATTTATGGTGTAAGTGCAAGTTGTAGAAAACAGACGAGTTAGAGTGACGCAGGCAGTCGCTAACGACAGTCGAAGGTAGTCGCCGGTGGTTGCCGATGAGCGTAGATAACAGTTGCCGACTGCCGTCGATTATCACTGACCTGTCGCCTGCGACCAACAACAAAACACGATCACTACAGACGGCTCGCAAGTCAGACCAACGGCGACGATCGTCGACGATACTCAGCAACCATCAACGTCTACAGGCGACCTATACTACTTATCCTTAGCGTGGCGACCGTCTCCGAGTATCAAATCCAATTTAGGACTGAACGGAACTGGTAGTCCTATGCCGCGGCGGTGACTTCGCCGCATGACGCAGGGTGACGCAGGGACGCAGGGATCCCTCGAGGCCCGTACCTCGAGGGATCCCTCCTTGCCTGGGCAATTCCCTCAGTGAGTGCACTGCTCACCGGTGTTGTAGACTGCCGTGAAGCAGTGGTGCAGCCTTTGGTCTTGGACCTGTGTCAGCTGCGTCAAAGATTTTTGTCCTCCAGATGGTCGGAGGACACCTGCTCCCCCAGTTTCCGGGGGAATGGGTGACCATCAGGTGGTCGCGTGTGGAGGGGCGCGAATCCCCTCAGATGGATATGTGGTCCATTGTCGGCGCGCTCGTACATACTCCGCGCCAACCGGGCCACAAACTAGGCCAATTTAGTGTCCAATTTCAGAATTTGAGACGGCAGTAAACATTTACCATAAAGAGGACTGCAGTGCATTTATATTTCAAAACTTCAAACCTCAAAATGCCAGTGATAGTAAACTTCGATTGCGTAGAACCGTTATAATTATTTCTCTTAAACTAAGCTCTTAATAACTATGGTAATACACCACGCATTAGGTATCATAATGAGATGAAAGATGTTGTCATAATTTTGAATCCATATTAAGGCTCTGCATGACATGCTAAAAGCCTTGTTTGCCTACACCGGCTACGTGGTTCGGACAGAGACACGTAATGGACTTTAATGGGGTGCGGACCCCTAAATAGCATTTTGGTGTACAAATGTTATTTGAGTTAAATACTCGTGAACCGTAAACATAATGTGATGAACGCGATAAGTTTCTTGTTTTTGACGATATTGCTTCATTGTTTTAAATAACTGATAAGGTAGAATAATATTATGTTATAGAAAAATGATAATTTTTTATACTATTCAAGACTTCGATTGTGTTACAAAATGAGTTTGAGATAAAGTTATCGGGTGTTACGCAAACATAGTGAAGTCGCAAAACAGATATTTGTATATTAAGACTAGTAAGACATGTAATTAAACTAGAACACAGTTCAATTCACAGGAATAGAAAGACATGTGATCGAACTAAGGTAGTCTTTTGGAAAAGGCAGAAATCATTAGCAGTACGACCCCATTCATATCTACGGACGCGAAATATGTCGTATAAGACATTTTTTTATACAACATTTTGAAAGGCTTGGCCCAACGAAGATTCCGAATTACGGATTCAGGAACTAATACTGTTACTTTATTTGATAAATTATAACTTAGATCTTAGTGTTTTTAGTTCATACCCAAAGGGTACTACGAAGTAACGTTCTAATTAAGTTTTTAATAAAAAAAAAGAAATCCATGTACTTAACTGTATAGAATTAAAAAAAGGATATTTGGTGAAAAGTTCCCTCTGAATATATTTTACTTTAACACAACTACATATAATATTCATCCAATATAAGAATGTTCTAATTTTATAAATTTACAGTCAGAGCTAAAATATAGCTAGTACATCACAGACAGTAATGGCTTCGTATCTGGGGTCAGAAATGATACCGGATGGAAGGAAATAGACATAAATTGGCTTGATTTAGTGGCGCATTAACTTTGCAGAAGGATTTCCATCTCGAAGAGCCAGCCAGCAATTAACACGGAGAAATCTGACTCGAAATTGATCGTGTGATTTAATTTACCGCAGTTACGTTGATTTTTTATAACCTGATTTTAACTGATGTAATTTTGTTTATTTTCGTTTACGTAGCTTTAAATCTTTAGTTAAATTACTGAATTATTAGGCACTTATGAAAATATTTTCCTCCACTGCGCAGTGAAGTACATTTAAGTATGATTTTTAAAATATAGAAGTATCAAATGAACACGCAGTCCTAGAGGCAAATGACATACGATATTTACCACTAGGACTGCAGAAGCAGGACAGCCCTTCCCGGCGTTAACACCAGCGCCGGCCAACGTTGCCGGGCCGCGAATCTAATGCTCACGCTTCTCGTGACCCGGCACCGAGCGTCCAAAGGAACGCCGCGGAGTTTTAGCCGGTAAGAGTCCGACATACCCCGTTTGCTCCCCCGGGCGAAGGGGGATCCAAGAAAATTTCTCCGCGTAAAAAAAAAATCTACCCCAGAGAACTAAGTTAGAATGTCTCGTATACGTTTGTCTCTCTTACCACCCCTTTGTAATCGAAACAGCAGAGCTTAACTGCTGTTGTTCGTCAGAAATAAGGGCAGTCAAATCACAAAAGGTTTAAACCACCTTTAAAAAGAAGTGCCTGAATATTTATTAAGTTTGCGAATAAAATTTATTACACTCCACGGCGCAGTTTCTAAATCACTACTAATTTAAATCACTTAAGTTTTATTAAGCTTAGTTCAAACTTGTTTCGGCATTACCTCAAAAATTAATTTTCAAATTATTTCACTTTATTTTGCGTGCCCTGGGTTCTGCATGAAAGAGGCTTAATGCGAAAACTTATTTAATTTTGAGTAATAAGTAAGTTTATTATCACTGAGGCGGCTATTAAGAGGTTATATTGGGTGTTCGAAACTTCTAATATTTCTGGTCGAATAGCCTATAGCGTTTGGGTAATGGCATGAAACTTTTAAACCTGTCCCTAATACTATTATCGTTCATAATATGCGATAATGCTTATTACATTAGGTAAATAGTTAAAGATGATCTAAGAAACAATGCGTCTTTTCAATTTTATAGAAGTTAATTTTTAACTTAATAGGAGTCGTCGTCAACCCATTAAGGTGCTACTAGGCACGGATCAAGAGGGGTTAGACTATAGTCCACAGCGCTGGCCAAGTGCGAATTAGTAGACTTCGCATACCTATGACATTTTGTTCAGGAACTCTCAGTTACATAGGTTTGTTCCCGATGTTTTCCTTCACCGTAATAGCAAGTAATCATTTATTTATAATAACTTATTAAATTGCGTAAGTTCAAAAAATCAGAGGTGCGTGCCTGGAGTTTAAACCTCGGACCCGTCGACTCAGAGGCCGTGATTCAACCACTAGACTGTCATTGCTTCAATTTTGTAGAAGTAGCAAGCGATAAAAAAAACATGTATTCTACCAGATCCCGAAGTTCCCACAGGATATATCAGCCTAAGGCTCAACTATGTTTGGCTGGTTATGCTAGTACATAAATTACATAACTCCTTTCTATTTCAGTTTACTTAGAGCTTGCAAAGGGAATAATCAATTCTGCTTTCAGACGCATCTGAGTTTAACTGTTATAGATCAACACCAATACGTACTGATGTGTTGATTTCCATTCATGCATTATACATGTGTAGTTAGGTCTCTAAGTTACTATTGAAATGTATAATTGATAAAGGCGTAGTACAATAAACCAGAAAGCTCAATCCATCCGTTAATAGCCTGATCTGCAGTTTCAAATGTTTTACACAGAGACGGATAAGCCAAATTTCTGAAGGTAGAAAATGACTAGGGTTCCACGTTTTTGCCAAAAAGCTATATGTAAGTAATGACGACTCGCGTGGCGAAGCGGTCACCGTACCGGTCTGATATGCAGTGGGTTCCGCGTTCGATCCCCGGCCAGACAGATATCTAAATGATGGATTAAATATCTGTTCTGGGTTTGGGTGTGTGTATTCATCTTTGTGTGGCACCCACGACCCAGGGAATCCCAGTGTGGGGCTGTGAGTGTAGAAAGCGTCTTTTAAAAAAATATATATATTGTTTTATTGTGTATGAGTCGTAATGAGCATGCAGTCCACTTGATGGTAAGTAACCTCTACCACTCATGGTGATCTGTAATCAACTTATGATAAGTCTTTTCCTACCTGAGGTTGACTACAGATGCGTTGCTACTCCTGAGGACTAAGTTGGAACGTCTCGAATAATTACGTCTCCCTTACCACACCCTCGAAACCGGAGCACTTAACACCGTTATTATTAATTAGAACTATGTGTACTGATGGTGCTAACGAAGTCACACATGTTATTCCACTTACTGGGTTGATAATTATTAGGGAGATATGATGACATACTTATTGTAGGGGAGATATACTTGCGACTAAAAGGGGACATCCGGGGTTGCGGGTGGCAAGAGTGGGAGCTAGAACCGTCCAGTGTGCGACCCCGGGAAGGACGGCAGTATGTGTGGTCGCATGCCGTCGTGCACCAGACGGTGCGGCGGGCGCATCTCTCCCGCCCGCCCGTGCAGAGCCCGGAGGGGCAACGCGCTTGGAGGGCTCC
>DWRA01004838.1:0-10449 GCA_018250295.1 Spathilepia clonius
GAATCCTACTTGGGGTCGACCACAGATGCGTTGCTACCCCTAAGGACTAAGTTGGAATGCCTCGGATAAGTCTGTCTCCCTTACCATACCCTTTAAACCAGAAGATATCAGCGCTTAACACTACTGTTATTAGGCAGAAATGGATGTGGCGGTGGTGCCGCCGGAATCGAAACTCAAAGAGTTCTACCACCTTGAAGCCTTTACCTTTCTTAATACATTCATTAAATCACGACACACCACTACTTGAATTTGATGCTAAAAAAGTCGAACCACAGAAGATTCTACTTTACTTTTCCTGCTGCTGGTGAGACAATGAATTCTGGGCGTTTAAGTAAAAATATGGAGGCCTTGCATGGATTCCAATTTATTATTTTAACGTAATAATCCATGTACGGCAGTGTTCTTAGATCGAAGTAATGAAGCGACATGGATATTATCATGAACCTCTTTTTTATTACATATATAATACCGACATCTGTAGTGATAAAACTTTTATAATGTGGTAATTATAATATATCTGTCAGATGCGCTATTACTTAAAATATTTCATTTATTGAGATGTTCCAACATGATAAAAAGAAATAAGGTAAAATATAAATACTGCTTATACTTTCCCAATATCGATGACGATAAATATTATCCATAAAGTAAGTTACCTAAAGAAGTTCTAATAAACAAGTACATAATGATTCCGATACGAACATTACATTGCCGGCTATTTACCGTGTCTTCTTCTTTTTCATAAATTACTTGCTGGATCGAGGCAGTAATTGAAACAGCAAACACAAATGTAGCCTGTGTGATAAATCAGTTAACATAAACATTTTATAACTTACTCTTAATATGTCAAGAGTTATATATTAGCTCCTCAGAGCATCTTTGTATTATCACGCCGGCCAATCTTCAGCACAATTGTGTAATAGCAAATCCAAAATAGTGATACAACCACTACATTTTAGACACAAATAATTCCACCATTTTCAAAATTAATTAACATTTAATTGAATGATTGGACAGTGAACGAAAGTAATATTTTCAATATAAAGAGGCTTTAAAACTCAATTTAATTTAATATTCATTCACAGTAAACACTGCTCGTAAAATTTTGTCGGTCATGTGCCGAAGTTTGCATGGTATTATATCAAAAATATGCAAGGATTTAGATTCGATATGTTTTTCAGCTCCAGTGCAAACAGTGAAAACATACAAAGCTGCGACCGGGAACACAGCGCACTCACCCGTACAGCCGGACGACAAAAACCCAGACGTGGTGCCGCTCGGGAAAGGTAATCGCTTGTTTTTAAAAATCAAGATAAAACGTGCTTGGTTTTGGATCGCTCTTTCAGATAATATAAGAAAAATGCATTGAAAACATTATTTTTATTTTTGGGTAATATATAATTATATGTATATATAACACTTTATTGTACACCAAAAATTAAAAACACAAAAATAAATGTGAGTTGAAACTCAGTGTAAGTAGTGGTCGGTATTATTTCTTTAAAACTATCTCTTCTAGACAACTACTTACGAAGCCCCTCTTTACGCCCTACCCTTGGACATGAGTTTCTTGCCACAACTAGGAAATGCTGGGTAGTACTACATCACGCTGGTGTAATGCATATTGTTGGATGGGGAACGTGTTATTGGCTAACCCATGTCTGATAACTTTAAGTCACCTTCACTTAACACCATACGCAAAAGGCCTTCGATATGTGGTATCAGAGATATTCAATTACTTTAATTACTGATTATAAATTTTGCCAAAATATTAATACATATCCTTGATAAACAGTGGTGACGTTCCAGGTGTGTCGGTGTAGTAGTTTACGAGCTGCAACTGTTACATAAATTAAAATAACATACTTAATGTACTTATATTGATGTTTGATAACATTGATTGAGTGTGACAGCATACAGTACATGTAGTGTATGAGTAGCCATAAAGTCAATAACGTTTAATTTTGTCGATATGGTGCAACATTACTAATTTATCAAGCCTTAAGGCGTTAGCAAAAAAATAAACATTTTAATCAATTTCATTTGCATATTTTGCATCTAACTATGTAACTGACTAGGTACTATCTATATAATGTTGTTCGTAAGCTAAAACTCGAGAACGGCTGGACCGATTTGGCTAATTTTGGTTTTGAATTATTTGTGGAAGTCCAGGGATGGTATAAAAGGTGAGTAAATATGAAAAAAATGTTAGAAATATAGTAAAAACAATAATTTTGTTTTCCCATACAAATAGTTTCGAGGTCTGTCAAATATGTGGCGTTGAGAATTTACTTATTTCACTTTGACACATTATTTAATTTTTAACCGACTTGCTTATCAAAAGAAAGAGGTTATCTATTTGTCGTGTGTATTTTTAGTTTTTTTATGTTTTTCCGGTAATTTTTTCGCGTTGGCGCGCAGCGCGACCGATCATTACAATTGAACTTTCATTATATGCGATTTTTTATAATCTTATAATCTTGAATCCGGTTTCAATTTTCTTTTTTCATTTGATAGGAAATTTCGTTGTGTATTTTCGTTCTTGGACATGGGTATGGTTCGATGAGTAGATCTTTGAGTTATGAGGTGGAACTTCAGACCGCTACCCTCAATCTTTACATAATTTATGATAACTTTGTTCCTGTCTACTCCATTCTCATGAAACTTGACATGAGTATTAAGAGTATCTAGATTAACGTAATATGGTGAAAAATTAACGTTCAACTCATGAACCCTGATGCTGAAGAGGAGCCTTAACACTGAACTATACAGGATAGCCATTTGATGTCCACGTATATGTATTAAGGCTGCTAAGCAGAGACACATGTTGAAAAAATGTACCTTCTACTCTTGGATCCTGATGATGCAAAGGTGCCTTCATCGTAAACCATTTAAGTTATTCATTTGGTGCTTACGAATATGCCATAAGGTTGCTAAGCAGATATACATGAGGAATAATTTCACCATTAATTCTTGAAATTGATGACGCAGAGGTGCCTCCATCTTAAGCTATTTAAGTGAGCTATTAAGAACGATCATCGACTATGAAGTGTGGATCATATTTACTCGGGCAGGTAATAAAAGTGTAATAAATAGAACCTCAAATTCGTTGAAGTATAAAGCTCAGTTTTTCTGTATTTTCGACGGAATATAATATTATAAATCACGTCATCTATTGCCGGATACTTATTACAGTTACAACCAGCTGCCAGACACATCTAAATTTTAATACATCATTTTTGCGTAATAGTATTGTATAAAATCTGAATTTAAACTATCAGAAGATGTTACTTCAGTAGCACAGTTTTAATAGTTTTTACATAATTTCGCGTTGATGACATTTGAATCTCAACAGACATTTAAAAATTTTGTATTTTGTTAATTAAAAATAAATGTTTTCAGGTTTTATTGATCATTTTATTTTTAATTTCGAGTCAAATTTAGTTTTATTGCACATTTATCCCTACGTAATTTGTTAAATCAATACATAAATAATCTTCATGTTAATTTATACGTTAATTTGCTTGATGTGTTGCTTTGAACAGATGTAAATTCCAAGGTCAATTGGAGACAAAACAAAAGTAACACAAATACTTTTATGTGTTATTTGAAACACGGACGTAAAAATAAGTTTATACATTTATTCTTTCTTAGATTTCAACTGCACACGCGATTTAGAACGACCACCAGAGCCTCCTCCGTACGGGGCCACATTATCGCCCCTTGTGGGGTTGTCTCGGAGTGCCCACAGCCTTCATGAAGGACGAACGAATGCTCCTTGCGCACTGAACACACCTGCCTCCGACGTACAGGTATGAAAGCAACGCACTTTTTTCCTGGGATATAGCGGAAAGTTTTACTGCATCGATGTATTTTTTTCATGTGCGCTTTTGAAATCAGCAGTGCTTTCAAATTTCTCTACGTAATACGTTTCAATGCGGCTCGTATTGAGTTATAACGAGCTTTTTAATATCAATAGCAATAGAATTGCTATTGATAGTAAAAAGCACGGTAGATTAAAATGTTATTTATTGCTATGTGTACTTTTTGAATTCAATAGATTGTAATGTATATGAGTAAACAATTTACACACAGTAAGCACATTAAGTATTTTTCTGTTTGTGCGTAGAAACTTTAACACACAATACATTTTAAACGTTTTATACAAAATCATTGCATGATAATTTTGTATTAAAAACGTTGAAAAAATAAGTTTTACGTGATGGTCCACAAAATTTTACAAGTTTAGTAATAAGTATTTCGAAATTAGCGCTCTTGTGTCGGGGGACCGTTAAGTTAATGCTAGTAGAAGTCGTCGTCTTTGTCGTTAACTCACTACTGTCCCACTGCTTGACATAGGTCCCCTCTCAGACTGAAAAGGGCTTAAGCATAGTCTACCGCGCTGGCCAAGTGCGAACTGGTAGACTTAACACACCTTTGAAAACAATTTTTTTTTCAAGAAACTCTCAGGTGTATAGGTTTTCTCGTGATGTTTCCCTTCACCATTATTGCAAGTGATAATTAATTTATAATAGTAATAGTAGTAGTAGATGTAGAGGTTTACACCTCAGAAAATGATTAATGTGGCCCTGTATCCAAATTGTTGCTGGACGATTTCAATTAGTTTTTTATATGATGTAAGCAGCAAATGCATGCAGTATACTTGATATAAAGTGGCTTTCTGCTACCCACATACATCCGTAATTAGCCCCAAATAAGATTAATCCTACCTGATGTCAATAAATACTAAGTAGAAACGCCCTGGATAAGTATGTGTCGGTTAGCACTTCATTCAAACCACTTGCAGCTGCGCTTAACACTGTTTTTGTTAACAGCCTCTCGAGTCAAACTACAATGAGTTCTACCACATTGCTACCAGTTACCAACTGATAATTGATTCAAGATACTATTACAGAGCATCAGTACACTTGCGGAAGACCGACGGAGCGTGACGAGCGGCACGTTGTCTCGACGTAGAGAAATCGTCACGACGAGGACCCCGCTGCTAGCGAATGCGCGGGAAAGTTGCGTGTAAGCAATGTAAACTACACAGGATAATTGTCTGCATAATATAAATTAAAAGAGAGTTCGAAATGATATAATTTTTTTTGTTCACTTAATTATACCATCGACTGTATTAATTTGAGGACGAGCTAGATTTTTGTTCCCTTTTACATGTGCCTAATATTATTTTGAATTTACAGTGAAATCAGCATTGGTTGAAACGATGTAATCATTAGCGTTAGCATATTATTTTTATTGCATATTGATTGTGGAAGGTTACAACACAAATTTAAATGGATAGAAATGCCGGAATTGTTGACATACAAATGTCGTTGAGAGTGTTTTAAAAACCAACCACGCACTGTATTTATTAGTAAAAGAGGAATACAGAAAAAAATTTAAATAATTGTTGAAGTAATTTTAATACTTCTTCATTTTAAGAACGTAATTCCAATTTTTATGGGCCCGTACGTAAGTACACTCTTAAAAAGTCGCTTGTGTGTCTGTTTGTGTAACGTAAATAAATTATTTATTATTTACATTGTGCTGTATGGTATACTTAATAACAAGTCTTGTTGTGAGGCCATTTTTTTATTCTAATAAATATCTTAAAACTTATTTAAGATAGCAAAGTTAACAATTAACTGTACCCCCCCCCCCTTCCCCCACTAATCCCGAAAATATTATTTTAAACCCATTTTTTTAATTATTTACTTATACACTTACAGATTACACAAATCTCTCGATATAGAATGTTCTTTTATTACAATATCATAATCGTTTTTGGGATAAATTTTACTTATGCTGCTCGTTTAACTTAAGTGGACCAGAGGTCCGTTAGTTCTTATATTTGTCGTGATGAATTATGTGTAACTAGATACTCCATCAAGTGGTAAATCCGTCATGCAATCCGTCAGCAAGCGCGTGTATATTTATAGAACGATGAGGAATCTTCGGGAATACTGTATTAATAATGATATAAAAAAGCTAAGTGCGATTCCGTAACAACACCCAATAATGTTTTAGTACCAACTAAAAAAAAGGAACAGCAAATTGGTTCTTTTATTAATCTATATCAGTAAGTCTTTCCTATGCATATGGTAGAAACGTTGCTTCTTGCTAACTTTTCTTTATTCTAGTTCAACATCTATAAAATGGTAACCTCTACAAAACAATTACTTTTAGATCGGACACTTTTAAAGCGGACATAACTCGATCAACTCAATGGCTTAGATAAAGTGGTCGGACACATGGTACGGATATAAAACGTTAGGTCATGTAGTTTTTGCGGTGTGGCGGTTACCTGGCAACTTGAACCGTATTTAAAAACGTCAAGTGCACCGTGAGCGCTCATGACACAGCTAGCGATGTACAGAACGTAAATACAACATAGAAACAGTGCAGACGTCCGTTCAACTGTATTTCAGAAAGGACTAATCCATGAAAACTGGTCTATACAAGCTAAAAATAGTTTTTCTGAGATAATGTTTGGTCTGTGATATTCGTATCCTTTGATAGTATGCAGCGTACGAAATCGCACTTAATATTTTTATCGAACCCTACATGATTTGGCTTTAAAAACTTCTGCTAAATATTATTATTTCTTTATAAAGATGTAATATATTTAAGTACATACAAAATCGTTGAAAGTATCATTAAGTAACTTTAAACGTAACATACCATTAATGTTAAAAATAACGTTTTAAAGGTTCCCGGAAAGTACTACAATATTATTGTCTATTTTCTAATCTGGCTAGATTTGTTCTAAGTACCTGTAATTTTTTGTAATAATTTATTGAAATTTAAAATACATACACAACTATTTATAATTTAACTGGATAAATAAATATGCAAAGGTTACGATTATTATTGTGATTTTTTCATGATTATTTAAACCATTATAGTAAGTTAATAATTTTTTATCGTATACGTTCAGTAAATACGTTTAGATCATTCTAATGAATTGCGAGTCTGTTGGCTTGTATTATCTTATTATTGTGGCTAGACGAATTTTACACCTTATACATTTACCTTTTATTTAAGTAAATTATGTTCATCTGCGATCCGCGTGGTAAAGCGGTCACCGTGATACGCAGGGTTTGGTGTTTAATCTCCGGCTGGGCATTCATCTATGTTATGAATTCTGATTTCTTTTCCAAGTATGTTTTTTATTTTTAAGTGCTCGACTTTATGTAAGTCCATGACACTCGCAACTAAGAGAATAAGCTACAAGCGATGTGGGCTAAGAGTGTAGAAAGCATCTCTTTTTAGATTACATCATGACAAAAATGTCAAGACAATATTATGGATCGTGTGAAAGCCTATGAACGACTTATTTGAGCGAAATAGTAAAAACATGCAATTGAAATAACTGTTTCAAATTTGTATTTTGAGATTATACATGTAGAGATCAACGTTTTCAATTTTAATCAGCAAGTATTTAATATAGTTTTAAGTAGATCAAATCGTATATTATATAACATAATCATTTATATAAAGACTGTCTTAACTACGACTTTTCCTTAAATGTAACATAGTCATAAAATATACTAATTGGTTAATGTGTTTGTAAAAATATAATTATTATATAATATGAAATTATTAATTTCGCTAGTGTGTAATTAGACATGTAAGAAGGACAGTTTACATGTTCCACTTGAATTAATTTAAGGCACTCTTCTACGTAATTCACTATTTAAACAGATATGTTGTAGGGTTAATTGTTATTAAGGAGCTCAACGTATTATTATAATTGATGTCGTTGAATTGAATTAATGTAGATTTCATGTTGATCGACTAATAAATATAAGTCAATTTTTTAATAACATAAACAATAGATGTTTAAAAAGTACACAGACAATAAACACTTAAATTTATATAAAACAAGATAAATTGGATTAAATTTCAATGAAAAACTGTCTGCCATATCAAAACATCGTATCAATATTGTTATACAATTCGATTATTATATTTTGCAACAATTTTATTAATTACATCTATTATTTTTAACCTATGTATTAAAATCAATTAAATTAAAAAATAAATCAAAGGATTAACTAAATTAAGACAAAGTGTTATTGTTTATGCACACAACTTTTGTTGTAATAAAAATAGATCACATTTCGCAGTAATCTAACTCACTTATGCATGTAAAATTAAAGTATAATTATAATTTAATGATTCACTGTGATGCTACGAAGTTTATTACATTTAATGGTAAACTTAAAGTAAGATAACCTACTTCGATGGTGTATATAATTGAAAATAAATATTCTCTTTAATAAAACTACATTATTTGACTATATGAAAATATATTGATGTATTTTTTTGATTAAATGTACATAATTAAACGAATAATAAATTATTACAACTAAATTGTTAGTGAAAATTAATTATCGTAACAATAATATTAATATGTTATATCTTAATATCTGTCATATACCTATTGTTTTGCAGTTATTTAAGTATAGCAAATTGTATTTAATTTGAATTTCTTGTTGATGTTTAATTATTAAAGAAAAATATTTATTTATTAAATTAAATATACGTAAATACGAGATATTATAAGTATTTATACATTTAATTTCATTTTATGAAATGCATTTTTGGTGATTTTTCGAAGACGCATTGACATATCGTAAATTTTAAGCGGATACTCGTGTGTAAATCTTCTTGTAACAATAAATTTGCTTATTAGAAAATTACTATGTATTTTCCTTTTCTCCAAAACAAGGGGAAATACTCAATCTTCAATTTTCTTTCTGACATAAACGGATAAGGTCTCACGATATCTCTCAAATGTTGTTACTTTGCCACACAACGATAGCGAAGCTGGGCGATTGCGATAGTGAAAAGTTTCATAAAGCAAGTTACTTCCTTTTTATTTGCAAAATACATTTTATTGTGAATATAGTATATACAGGTAAAATCAATTATGCCACGTATTATCGTCTATGTATATTTGCATAATACATAGTATGTGTATGTACCATTGAACATTGAATTATGTTGCAAAAAGTAAGAGTTAGGTTTTAAGTACACTGTTAAATAAATTAGTAACATAAAATAATCACACTTAAAATCAACTTGGATCTGATAATTTATTTATATTAATTAAATCTTAAATTGCAAATAAAACTTAGTCCTTGCTAAAAGTAATGCACCTATAAACTAAGTTAGCTATGAATACATTCTTGTTTAAGATTGTTACAAATGAACATGGAAATGACACCTTATCATCAAGTGGATTTCATTCTAATACACTACTTTTATTACTAAATATACTAAGCGTAATACCCTGTTCTTATATAAGTAATTTGTTTTTCCGATAAATATGGATAATTTTCTTTTTAAGTTGGTACTCAGAAAAAGCAACACGTATGATAAATTAATATCAGACCACATACTCTGTTATATGGCTCAATCTAACCCTGATAAGATTCCGTCGCAGTCGCTATGAAGAGTTGTAGCACCTACAAAAATATTTTTAACAAAAAAATAGAATCGACAGCTATGTCACTAAAACGTAATTACTTAGTTTTGAGGTCGGTGCTCAACTTACGAGTATATTGAGCTGGATTATCATGTAAACCGTGTTCAATTTGAGCATGGTCTTCAAAACTAAACACTAAACGAACTAAACGAACATTTCATTAAAGTATTGTTTACTTGTAATTTTTTTTTCATAATTGTTATTTTTTATTTAATTCTTATTAGCGACAACATACTAATAACAATCATCAAAGACAAGAATGTAATTGATTTTACTTAAGTCATTATAAACGTACATGAAACCAAAAGCTTATATATATCTATATAATGTATATATAGATATATATATATATATATATGTATATATGTATATATGTATATATATATATACCCTCTTCCTTCGGAAAAGGAAGTCGGTTAATAATCAGTTGTTTTAGTAATCTCACATCGATGTGTCATCGCCCATTCCTTTATGTGGGTTACCGGTCTAATAAAAAGTCAGAAAGAGGTCGGAGCGGTTGTATATTCGACTATTGCGGTACGCGATAAGAATTTTTATTTCAGCTCCCCTTTGTTGAATCTGGCAGAGCTAAAGGTGGCGAATTTAACGGTTGGACATCATAGACGATGATGAGTTTCTCCTTGTTTATGCCTTTGGTTACTGGGGAAAGAATACTGTAATCTTATAGACAATGGGAGCGACAATTGAAAGCGGTAGTAAATCAGTGTTTGTGGGGCTTTTTGTTTAGAGAAAAAAGGAATGGTTACAACAAAACATTCCTTTGTTTCAGGAAAGTACCTTAAGATTCTTGTATAGTATTTTTTGCTTGTAATATAATTAAATACTGAAATATTTGTAAGTTGCTTTGAAGGCGGATTGAAGATAATCTTGAAAATGAAGCATTAGTCGTACAAATCCTATAAAATGTATGGATGGAAAAAAGTTAATAAGTA
>DWRA01004839.1:0-10445 GCA_018250295.1 Spathilepia clonius
TGGAGGGCTCCGGTTGTATTCCTTGGACATCCCGGAGTCCTCCAAGAAGCGCTGAGGACGGCCACCGGGGGGGGGGGTTTTAGGGCGGTAAGAATCCCACATAACCCCGTGCCGCTCCCCCGGCACTGGGTACCTTTTGAAGGTTTCCCCCTTGACAAAAAAAAAAAAAACAAAAAGATGCTCTATAGATAGGCAGACTTGGTCTTCTAAGTCGGAAGATAATAGATAGTAAGTATTAAATCGAAATTCGGGCAAAAAAATATGTTGCCCTCTTTTCGGGATTATTGCGGGACACGACTAAGGGAATAACCCCAAATGCGTAACGGTGACTTCCTAAAAATTATCTGTCTACTATGGTCATTACAGTTAAGCCGTGACAGATCCATAAAATAATACAGAATATGGACGATTATGTAACGTAAGATTTATCAAAGTAGTTTATATATATATGTCGTAATTATATACTTGATTTAGTAAAATCTCGATTTTGTGGTTCTTACTTTATATCTATATTGTTAGAAGAATATCAACAACATTATTTCTATTTATTCGAATAACTAATTACTTATTGTATTTATAATAGTCACCGTGGTTATTCAACAGTTCCACGTTAAGTATTTTTCGTTTTCGTGAGCTTAGAACGTCATGAAGATACACTAATATTAGGAAGAAAGCCGTAAACGGCCCATTCTTTTCGCTCATTAAGTGTGAAGGACGCGGTGAAGACCAGATAATACGTACCTGCACGGATGAATAATTGTTTTGGATCTGTCGCGAGCCACACGTCCGACAATGGCCAATAAACACGTAATAAAGATATGAACGATCTATAAAAAATGCCATTATTGTACGCCAAGCCCCACCTTCGGTTAAAAAAGAGTCGTCAAATCCGCTGGGTCACGTCGAAGGGTTAAATCGCGATATTTATTTTATGATACCATTAAAATCAAGTGTAGTGTGTTGAAGTGAGGGAATTGTTTTACTGTAATAGAGTAAATAATATCTATCTTTATAATACACTAAAATAACTTTTAATCAAGACAGTTTCAATAAATAAAAATGTCAAAGAAGGATGTCATACGGACAATATACTTACTACTAATTAATTAAAAAAAATCGCACATCGCTATTCGTCAGTTAGCTTACGATAAGACAAGTTATTAAAGTGGAAAATTTTAACGTCGCCAACTTGACGCGTGACAGGTTAATTACGTCGTTATAGTTACGACGTACCTACACCAATTTGTATGCTTTCATCATATATTATAAGTGCTTCAGCATATCTAATTAGAATCAAAAACGCCGATTAGTTATGAATAATAAAGTTTTGTGAAAAATTCGAAATTCGAAACAATTTGAAATATTATGCCAATGTTTTATTTCTTCCTAAAGCAGTAAAAATACGATGCAGTTGATTTAATTCAGTTAAAAGCTAAGCAGTTTAAAATTTTCGAAAATGTAATAGATACTTCAAATCCTAAGTAATAAGATATTGCAAAATATTTTGCCTAAAATCAATAAGAAATTGATACAAAATGTAAAATCGCAAAAAAAAATCGTCAAAATGAGTAAAAGATTATTTGCAGATTAAGCAAAATGATAATATATAATGGTATAAAATAAGATATTTAATTAAATTAATTAGGTTAATGATGAAATAAAAAACTGATTAATATATCTATATTTTGTGATCAACCCATCACTGCCTCACTGCTGAGCACGCGTTTTCTCTTAAAGAAGGGTTTAGGTCGTAATCTATTGCATTGCCCAAGTGCAAAATAGTAGACTTTACAAATTTTTGAAAGCTTTGTTTAAACGCTCAGTCGCGTAAGTACTTATCCTCGCGATGTTTTCTTTTACCATTATAGCAAGTATACCTACAAATATTTTAAGTTAGAATGTAAATTTGTTTATTACGCTTTCACGCCATGGCTACTTAACCGGTTATCATTTAACTTTGTACACATATTCTTAGGGGTATTAGAAAGAACATAGGATAGATAGGTAGAAATAGTTTGCTCTAAATGGAGCTAAATGGGCTCTAGATATCCTTCTAAAATGTAAGCACATTGATACCCATATCGTATATTTTGAAGCACTATCCTAAACAAAATTCCCTCGGAGAAAAATATCTGAAGCTAGTTGAAAATTTCAATACCGCCATGATTTATTCCGCTTACCGTTCCTAAGAAATTATCCTCGCAAATTAATCGCAATATCGGAACTGGCCAACCGTTATTAGTACCTTCCATAGTTGCCAAGGTGTTCCACCCCTCAATAAATCTTGTCTAATTTGTGTGTAATTACAGGACGGCACAGTTCTCGTTGTAACAAGGAGTGCGTAGCAGCGGGGAGCAAGCGGCACGTGCTTAGATACGCGTGTCTTCACTCTAAGAGTCAAGAGTCCTATCCGACATCTGACAATACTCACCTTTCAACTCTAACCGCTTCTACAAAAGGTTAAAATTTTAATAACGTGTAAAATAGTATAGAGCTTCAAGGAATTTGCGAAAGTGAATTTAATAATATCGCCACTATATATGAAGCCCAAAGTAGAAATTCGGGTGACAATATTTATCAGCGAATTTTGCATAGCAAAATGAAACAAAGTAATGTGCCGAAAGGTCGACTTAGACAGTAATGTGTTCTTTGACCCTCCGAGAGATGATAATTTTAATAAACAATTTAAGGATGCACTACTTCAAGTCAAATTAAAGTTGCTTTATTGTTACACCCTCACATTGGCAGCGTCAGACAACATTACGTTTTTATTACAAAAGGGTTAACAAAAAATAGTCTCATCGTGAGGAAACTTGAATTTTCATACTTGCATGTTAACTTGTGTCGTCGAATGATCTTTCCGAAAATGAACCATTATCTTTTTTGTAAAAATAATATAAATATTTTGAGCTTAAACTAAACTTAATGTTAAAGCAAATTTAATATGAAAAAAGTGTCTTATGGCTTCGTTTTTCCAAAGTTCCTAAAGGTATGTACAGATAACAACATTTTTACTCCAAATAGTGGGGTATTGTTTAAACTCTGCTAATTTAGAGAAGGGACCCATACTTACCAACATCTTCTTTTTTTAATTATTGTCATATTGAAAAAATATTTGTGTAAGATATTTGTAGCTTTTTTTTCAATATATTTTTAATAAATGTTAAAAGATTAGCTTAGTATTGCAAAAGAGCACGAAACGTTTCCTCAAAGAGGTTTCCCACAAGGACTTAACATTCTGTAATAGTACAAAGCTCAAAGCAGCTCACGCTGCTGACTCAGACTTGCATTCCGGACCAAATGGCCGTCCTTACGCTCTAAGCCCTTTATCCCTACATAATTAGTGCAGTCTACTCTATGTGATGAATAAATCCACACAAGCTACAATTGCCATTTCAATAGGACAAATAAATCTGTGTCAGTTGCTGTAAATTCGCGAAACTGCACATACCTACTAGCATTTTTAAATGCAAAAAAGTAGTTTATGTCGGGGGATTTAGAGTTGGTATTCGAATGGCCACTTAATTTACAAAGTTGACTTCAGAAACCCCAAAAAAGTCATTTGGAGTGTCGATACGAGTATGTGTACCATTTACGAGCTTGATCGAAATTTCGCAATCAACAGGGGGAGTATGATCAAATTATTCGTGTACATTTTTTGCCCTCAAACTTAGTGGGTTGTTCCATTATAATGGCCCTCGGAATAGAAAATTTACGGGAGATTTAAGATTCTAATCGTGGGCCACTCGCTTGTTCAAAGTGATTATTCGAGAGATAACGCCCCGAGTGGAATGGGTCGTCCCACGCGCTTAGCGATACACTACTGCGTGTGATTATGTTTGATATATTTTTTTATGAGTGTGTTATCTCTTGTTTTGTTGTATCTTAAAAATTAATAACTATTACCTACCACAGATTTACTTTGCTACAATTTTTCCTATGCAACATTTTTCAATATCTCTCTCTTCTGTTTATATTGCACTAGATGTCCCGGCGGCGTTAGTTTAGTACTTAGTTCTGAAGTCGGCGCTCAACTTATATTAAGGATTAAGCTGATTGAGCTGACTGTATTAAGATTTCTTTAAATTATTTTTTACTTTTTTGTGACATAGAAGTCGGTTTTATTTTTTTGTTAATAACGCGATACGATTCGCCGGGACTGCTAGTACCCACATAAAATTTTAACTCAATCGGTCAAGCCGTTTAGTAGTGGACATATCGACAGTATCGCCACCTACCGGGTCCACTTGTATTTTTGAATCATCCAGGAAACCATCGAAATACCCATTTAAATTTTAACCTAATCGGTTAAGCCGTTTAGTAGTTGACATACCGACAGCAGCGCCACCTACCGGGTCCAATTGTATTTTAAAACACCCAGAAAACCATCGAAATACCCATGTAAAATTTCAACCCAATCGGTTCAGCCGTTAAGAAGTTATGTGAAAAAGATAAGTACGGAAAGATAATTCTTACTACCCGTTGTCGTATTACCCATTTTCCCATAGAAATGAGCGTTTTTCCACGGTAAAAAGTAGCCTATGTTAATCAGGGATAATGTCGGCTTGTAAGGGTAAAAGATTTTTTAAATTGGTCCAGTAGTAATGGAGCCTATTCAATACAAACAAACAAACAATCAAATCTTTCGTCTTTATAATATTAGTATAGATAACGTAATCAAGTCGAAAATGTCTTCAATATTTAATAACAGCCACAAGTTCTTAAGTCGGAAATCCGGCATTTCAATCGAATTATGCACCGGCACTGAATTTGCGCCACCCTATTAGGTTAAGGATTATCGAGTTACTCCCCCCGCGTCCTTCCACAGCGTTTATAAGGGTAAACAGATTTACATACGGTTCTCAGTGGCTCTATTTTGTAGAGTATGACTACAGGAATTTTTGTTTCATATTTCAGCGTTAAAATTATTTGGGCCAAAAAAGAAATATTGTTAAAGTTTTTTTTATTTGTCACACATGCAGTGTCATACATGCAAAAAAAGCCATGGTACCTCCACAGTCGGACCTTGATAGTTTGTGCCGACTTCCTATTTCTAAGTTTGACACTTGACAATATTTATTGTGACATACGTTTACGGAGAAAGAGCGTGTCAGACGCGTACCGTAGCATTTTAAAAGTATTGTAATGTACCATGTGTGTTAAAGTAATTATATCTAGTGTAATAAACACGGACCGTAGCTATAAAATATTGTGTAGAATATTATGATTGTCTGCGACACTCCGTGTGTAATACGCTTAATGCATGAATACATAAAAGGGTCCGAACAGCTATGTCCCACTCGTTAAATCGAGAGATGCAGTTCAATTATTTACTGGGAAATTCAGTTTCCGACATGTCAGGCTCTCGTTAATTGAGTTATTTCGACCACGCGCACGCTCTGGATTTTGTAGGTATGGTGATGTCAATGCAAAACGTTATATAAAACGATATGATCCGTTACGAAACGATACTATACGATTAGATAAGATATTGCATGAAATGTTGTTAATAGTATCAGGCATTATTTTGCGGAATCCATGTTCTAAAGTTAGGATAAAACTACTTCGCAACAATTTACTACAACATGTATGATAGTATATATTTTAAACCATACAGAATGCATACTGCATGTATATTTTAACTGTAAAGTATGAATACTGCAGTTTAAAATATCTATTTATCATCAGGTCGGTCGGTTGCGAATTTTTTATCCTAACTTAAAAACTGCATAATATACTGAAGTATATAAATAGTTCTATCATCACTTATCAGATGAAGCGCACACTCGTTTCCATGCAGTTCATGCAGTTCTAACTGCAACTTACACGTCATTACCCCTGACTAAGTTAGACTAAATTGAAATCCTTCGTAAACCTTTACAAAACTACTCAAACGAAAGCGTAACTCTAGTAACGCTTAACATTGGTCTTATACATCAGAAATAGACGTCGTAGTACCGTCGCAATGGGACCATGAAGCTTTAATACCTTTCTATTACAAGCGTTTCCTATTTCCAACTTTAACAAGTATGTCCCACTTGTTAAATCAAGAGATGCAGTTCAATTATTTAGCAGGAAATTCAATTTCCGACAACCTGTCAGGCTCTCGTTTATTGAGTTATTTCGAACGAGAACACGCTCTGAATTTTGTAGGTATCGTGATGACAATGCAAAATTGTATGGCGTGAAACGATACGATAAGATATTATACGATATCATACTATATGAATGTCGGTTGTTGCACGTTATGACAACGTTGTATTACAATTGGTAATGAAACGATACGATTAGATAAAGTACTATAGACAATCAATACTGTAGATATAAAATAAATGAGGTTTATTAAAAATAATAATAATAAAATTAAAACAATAATAAAAAGCACAGGAGAAAATCGTTTTAAAAAACTTAGTAAATCCAATAAGTCTATTAACTTTACAGTTATCGCGTGCAAAAATCCGTGATTTTTGATTATCTTAAAAAATTATATATTTATAACGTTAAGTTATTATGTTATTAATATAAAATTATACATATCTCATATCATTAAGATATATGTATAGTGAAATGTAAATTATACTCAAAATATTAAGAAGTTCAAATTTATTGTTGTTTGTCGTAAAATGATTGTTCATACGGTGTAACTTTTTCTCGGGGTACTTACGTCTTGACTATTAATTTTGCTCTAAACAGAAGATTGAGTCTGAAACTAAATTTAGTCAAAAAAACTTAACTGAAACGCAAACACACACGTCCACATATACCTACAATACACACATGCATTGAAACAAATCCGTGTTTATGCGTGGCCTACTTCTGTGACCACGTGCCGCGATCTATTAAAATATTATCGAACCACTAAATTATTTATAACAATGTTACTCACATCACATTGACGCCGACAGGCAAAAGGTGTTAAATAAGAAAATAATAAAACACAGCGTTTTATTTTTACAAAGGTTAGGGAGCAAGTAGGAGTGTAGTGTAGTGTCAGAAATATTGTAATGAGTTATCGTTAATTTTTTCAATATGACATTAAATAGGTTGCTAATCTGTTTTCAAGGACTGAATTTACGTGAATTATTTTTAAATTTGATAAATGAAATCTGAAATCGTAGTTTTTTTGATATTTGTCATGCTTTTATTTGTGCTACATGTTACCTATTTCTTGATTGTAATAACGTATATTTTTTCTCAATAGTGAAATAAGATTACACGAGCCTATTTCGAGGATTGCACCACTAGTTATAAAAAAACTTGGCAAAATCTTCATAATTTACATTTCTTAAAATGGTAACTTACGTGTTTTTGCTTTAGGGCTACCGATATGTAGATTGTGTTGAGTTTTGAACACATGTTTCTTGTCGTTACTCACACTCTATTTAACACCCTTTTGTGGCTGAAATTGTCAATAAAAGTCAAGATTACGGGAGCATATCGGGGGATATTTTAGGTACATTTCGTAAGCGGCTATTAATAGAATTTATTAAGCAATAATAAAGCTACGTGTTTGCTTGATAAGGAAGGAAAAAGTTTCTTGATTTTATAAAACGTATTTTCTTTAGGTTTATTCACACTTAAACGTAATGACAAAAGGCTTTAGCTTACGAGCATTTTAACAGGACTATGAGCGCTCTAAGCTCTGTGATGCCTCTGTGGAGAATAGCAAAAAGGATTTGGGAAATGATATCATCTCATTAAAATCATCCGACGTAATTCTATAATAGAGTTAAATCACAAAGAGCTCTACCACCAACGTATCTTGATTTTGATAAGTAGTCAAATTATTTTCATAATTTTTCACAATTTACTCTCTTTTTATATTTATATTACGTTTCCGATATATTTCCAACCAAATCACTCTACGCGCAGGCTTCATCCAATGTGTAGCGAAAATTCTTTTCATACTTTTTCTCGCAACTTTATATTACATTTCAACCAAAGCTACAGTATTTACAATTCGTTTGCAACTTTCATATCTTTTTCACTTTTCTGCTTTGCCCATCTACTTCATTTAGATATGAAGGGAATTCTTTACATATTTTTTCTAACTTTCACTTCAGTATTACGTTTATCAAAAGCATATTTCTCTATTTAAACATCTTCTAATGAAAAAGTTATTTTTATTTCGTTTGCGAGATTTGTATCTGGCGGAAAACCACTTAACTCAATGGCAAAATTTTAAATGTGAAGCTTTTTTTTTCACTTACATTATACGTGCATGCTTATTTATTTCTATGCTATAAAAATTAGAAATTATCACTTTTCAAGAACACGGTGAGAAAACTTACATTCTTGAAAGTTCTGCCTCCATCCTCCTCCCTGTCTCCTTCAGTCCGCAAGTATAACAATTGTGATTGATCGCAAGTAGGACTCCAATCTTATTATAGCAATCTTTCGCCGAGTGCTCGCCAAACAACATCAAATATGTAAACGCTGTCGACAAGAACGGACGCTTAAACTTTTAATTCGAGCTGGATAAACAACAACCTACCAGGAACGGACAAGCATTGTGCGCAGTATTGAATAATCCCTAGTAGGTGAGTTACATATTCATATTCACCTCTATTCGTCGTATGTATTCGTTGCATTAAGGTTTAATGACAGGTCTCCATTAACGGTAGTGACTATATTATGTGGACAGTATGCTTGTCTGCTACAAATTCTAAAAATCACATTTCATTTTACTTCAAAAGATCTAGGCCAAAACTTACATTTACTTTGGAAAATTTATATCTGCAAGCATACCGCTCCTCAGTGACTTCAATTTTAGACTTGAACCGAGTTCTCTTCCTTACATATTTTCTTTGATAAATTACATTTTTCAGAAGCTCACATACTTTAACTTGCATCTCTGGCGCATAACGGAGGTATTTACATTTCGTGAGCAAGGTTTATAGGTATATCTGAGCAAAGCACTTAAATTGCAAATTTTGTATTACATTGAGCTGAGTACTTATTTTTCCCCGGAAATGGGGAAGCCTCGGACCGTAGTTCATCACGCTGCTCCAACGTGTTAGTAGCCTATGTAAAACAAACTGCCCGCAACATCTTTGACAAGGTTTAAAGATTGCTATCAAAGAATACTAACCTCGATGGAGGGCCAATCGTGTCCTTAGAATTACGTAATAATTCCATTTATTACTTTTATATATTTTGTAAGAAATAGATGCTTGATGGTAAGTTGTTTTTGGGAATAAACTAGCAAATGAGCTTGCAGTTCATCTGGTGGTATATGTTTACCTGTGGAAATTTATGACCAATTAATGACATGTTCTAACTGAAGCCAATCACAGATGCGTTGTCGTTAGTGACGATTGAGACGATCGCCTCATGTGTAAGTCACGGTAGACAAGGCGGTGGTATCTCCCTTGACCGACGAACTTATCTATGGGCATAAAAATCATATTTGAAAGATTTCCTTAATACACAAAAAGTATTTAAAGTCTATCAAATTGCAGTTGGCCAGCCTGGTGAATTCTGATGCAGCAATGTACTGACAACACACTCCGCTGGCAATAATAATTTAATTAAATTTTAAATGACTTTTTTTGTGACCAGAAGCAAACTTGATTCAGATTTATATTGCAATTTTGGACCAGTGAAAAGGTACTGAATGGATTTTATTACCGGCGTGTCAGAACTTTAAATTACATTTTTTTAATGAAAACCGCATGTATCTTTTACGTACATCGTCATATTAGTGACTTCACAACGTATTTTAATTTTAATATAAATAATAGCTGTAGAATAGGTGCTTTTTAGGTGTTTTTTTTCACTTGACTTTATTGATCTGTCGGGTAATAAACTATGATAATGTATATTATTAAAATATAAATACCCACATATTATTTTCGGCACTATTAATTAATAGTGCCGAAGACACAAGTACAGCAATTTACAGATTAATAGTGCCGAAGACACAAGTACAGTATAAGAAAATAATATGTAGGTATTTATATTTCGGCCTTGTTGAAATTTGTAGGGTAGATGCAATGATGCTAAATCTAGCATCATTGCATCTACCCTACAAATTTCAACAAGACCGAGACAAAACACTAGAATTAAATGTGCTGTGAACTAAAAAAGCTTGGGAGTACCTAATTTTAACAATAAATTTTGAAATTAAAAAAAATATAAAACTTTTATAGGTGAACATAGAAGTATGAACCGGAACACAGCAGGGTTTAATACTACTGTTATTCGGCAGAAATAGCTGTGCTGGTGGCGGCTCCGGAGTCGAACCACAAAAGGATCTTCAACATATTTAATATATTTTATAAGTGTGTAAAAAATAATTACCAAATACTTAATGTTCTTTTCTTTAATTGTCACTATTTACTCGATTTTAGAATTAATTCACACACACACACACTTATTTCTGCCTAATAACAGCAGTGTTAAGCGCTGCTGTGTTCTGGTTTGAAGGGTGTGGTAAGGGAGAT